>JAQQAE010018492.1:0-11182 GCA_029823295.1 Pseudamia nigra
CTGTGTTCCATGGTATATTTAATTCCTTGGAAATTCTTTTGTACCCTTCACCTGACTCATATCTTTGAACAATGAGATCCCTTTGATTCTTTGGAAGCTCTCTGCAGACCATGGCTTGTGCTGGAAGATGTGTCTATAAAAATGTCAGGAAAAGTCTAATACAACAGTTGATCTTTATTTGGGGTTAAGCAAAGGCACTTTAAATGGTGACAGGTGTGTGCTGACTACAATTTAACATGGGTTTGAATGTAATTGGTTAAATCCAAACACAGCCACATCCCCAGTTATAAGAGGGCGTGCACACTTGTGCAACCGCATTATCTCAGTCTCTTCACTCATTTGGTGTTTGGATAACGGTGGTGTCTGTTGGTGAAGATGGCACTACTCTCCCTGGTGTGTGAAATCCTACCTGACGTTGATGTTCATGACCTTGTCGTACTGAGCCAGGTCTGTGTTCTCGATGCTGCCCATTGCCAGGATGCCGGCGCTGTTCACCAGGACGTCCAGGCGGCCGAAGTGAGCGATCGTCTGCTCCACCGTCTTCCTCACCGTCTCCTCGTCCGTCAGGTCTCCAGGAACGAGCAAAGGCTGAAAAGTCACCCAGCAGGACAGTTATTAGCTAATTAAAAGGTGTGGACTTATTACTCATCACGTTATATCAATAAGCTTCAGTAAAACTCCTGTCGTGAACAGCACTATTTAAGATCCCTTTAGGTTTCATCTTAATCCACAAAGAAAGGAAATTTGGACACAGTGTCAACATTTTCTAAACTACTCAGACGTTAACTCCCCTAGCAGTGCCAAAAATGTTCTCATGATAAATATCCATATAAACCGATTTTGGAAACTGTCATGATAATCATCAAATTATGATTCTATTTGATATTAACGCACACTTTCCATCCTAAGTGAATGTTGAAGAAGTCAGTTGGCTATATGTGGTTTTAAATCATTTGTAAAAGCTGCAACAAGATGAAAATGTTCAACAAAGTAAAAGTGATTTAAAAGATGCAAAAAGAATGAACAAAACCAAACCAAAAATTTATAGAACGAACCAAATTGATCAATAAGAAGCAACAATCTTCCCAAAATGAGCAATAATAAACATAAGCTGCAAAACAAGCAAAAATTAACATCAAGGGAAGAACATGAAACAAAAAGTAACAAAACAGTGTAACAAAAAATGAACACACTAACCAAGAATGTACAGAGAAATTAGCAAAGACTGAAGGAACTAATTAAGAAACTGAAAAATATCCAAATAAAAAAGCTGATTAAAATCTAACTGAAAAAAATAATTCACAAAACTAATCAAAATAATCCAGAAAATGGACAAAAATGACCAAAATAATCCAGAAATTTGCCTTGAAGTGAAGAAAATAATCCACAAAATGAACCACTATAAAAATGACCACATTTTCCAACACTAAATACACAAGCCACGAAAAATAACTTCACACTTTATACATTTTTCTGGTTATTATGTTCATATTTTACTTGCTTCTTTTGTTAATTTTCTTAGTTATTTAATTTATTTACTCATTTTCATTAATTTTGCCTTTTTCTTCATTGTTTTGTTGTTCTGTCCATTTTGCTGTTTATTTCTGTTCATTTAGTTTATTATTTCATTTATTTTTTGTTCATTTTCTTGATCATTTACTTATCTTCTTAATATGTACTTTTGGTATTTTTACCTCTTTCTTATTTTTTTCATCTATTTTGCCTCTTTTTGTCCAGTGTCTTAATTATTTTGCTTATGAATATGTTCATTTTCTTCATTAATTTGCTCATTTTGTTCCTTATTTTATTCATTTCATAGATCACTTTGATCATTTTGCTTCTTAATTGTTATTTTTTGTTCATTTTCAGTCAAAACACCAGGGAAGCAAAGCCATAGAGCAGTAACTTACAACCTTTGCCTTGTTTTTTCCCTGGATTTTTCCATTACCACAAACTCGACACTTTATTTATTATTCCTGAAATTAAACAATTGACTCATGATACTTTATCACATATGAAATCAGAGTCATGTCAAGGCAAGCCTTAATTTTGAAAACATGCTGAGTCATTGCACATTGCACGGCAGAATTAAGACGTGCCTTTAAGGCCTTACTTCTGTGAAACTATATTTAAGACATTTTTAAACACTTATAGATATGCTGGGATACTTTCCAAATGTTTGTCACAACCTCAGTGTTCGGTTCAGTGTGGTCAGTGTGTTATTGTACCTCTGCAGCGCCACACTCTGTGCACTGTTTGGCCACTTTGCTGAGGTTTTCCGTATCGCGTCCATTTAAAGCCAACAAAGCTCCGAGTTTAGCGAACAGCACGCTGGTTCCTGCTCCAATACCTGAACTGGCCCCGGTGATCAGGGTCACTTTACCTTTCAAAGAACACACCTGGAAAACACACAACAAATACAGCTCTGTGGCCATTTAAACCATTCTGTTTCAACTATTAACCATTGTGTGGTGTTCGGGTCAAATTGACCCTTTGTCATGTATTTGTAAAGAGATAATGTGTCGTGTGGGAAAAAAAGGAACAAAATCATCACCAAAACAAACAAAATACTTAAAAATGAAAACAATGAAACATTGAAGAAAAAAAAGATGCAAATTATCTTCATACCGAACAAAATAATCAAGAAAATGAGCAAAATTATTCAGTAAATGGAACAAATTAATCATCAGTAATCACAAAACTGCACAAAAAGAAGCAAAAAATTATCCACGAAATGAACCAAGAACAACAAGTTGAACAAAAATAACAAAGAAAACGAGCAAATGTGAGGGAAAATGAACAAATGTGAAGGAAAAATGAGCAGTCGTCCTGCCAAACCAACAAAATAAGCAACAAAATGAAAAAAAAAAATCAAGTAAATGAGCAAAAATGAACAATATGATGAAGAAACGGAGCAAAACAAGGTTAGAAAATAAATGAATAAAATAAACCACAAAAATCAACAAATCACCCCAAAAAAAAAGCTGAAATGAATCTGTTCTGTAATATAAAGTTACTCACGACCTCAAGCACTTTTATTAATGAGTACTTCTACGTCCTTTTACTCCAGTACTGATTCTACTCCCTGGTGTTTCCACACCACACAGCTTCTCTTTACAAATATATGACAAAGGGTCAATTTGACCCGAACACCATACATGGGTTAATAATTGAATTGAATTGAGTTTAACATAACTAACAGAGAAATATCACACCGTCTTTTGACTGGTTTATTAATGATTTCCCATTTTTTCTCCTCACTACAATTGTAAATCAGCTACAAAGTTGTGCAAAGATGCACTGTTCAGCCATAAAATTAAGACCACGAACCGGTGAAATTTGCATTATGTTGATCTTGTTCTAATAGTTTTCATCAGTGGGTGGATTTATCAGGCAAATGTTCACATTTGCCTGATAAAGCAGCAAATTGTCCAAAGCCAAGTAAGAATCTGACAGGAACCAAATAGTGATGATACACAATTGGGTCATTTCATCCAAACCTACAGATGTTGTTGGGTGTTCTAGTCTACAGTGGATAGTACCACAACAAAGGTGGTCTAGATGAACAGCGGGGTTTCAATTTGACTCAGTATTTGTGAAATGTGATGGAAAAACAGGTTAGATTCATGACGCCCCGAACTCACAGGATTTGAAGTATGTGTCACTATAATGTCCAGTGTGTAATGTACTGTCAGTTATTACAGCAGCTTTCAGAGGTCTGGTACAGTTCATGTCTTGGGTTAGAGCTGTTCTGGCATAAAAAGGAAAATTGCACATTAAGTGGTAATAATGTTTTGTTCACTTAGATTCTCTACAGGATTCAAATCCAGTTGTCCTTCCTTCCTCACGTGGTTCTGTCCACTGAAGGACCAGGCCCACCGAATAACACCCACAGTTTTAGAGATGCACTGACCCAGTCACAGTGTGATCCTTGTCTAAGTTATGGCTTAAGACTTTCCTTTTTGACAAAGCATATAGTTAAGTCTAGGTCAGGAAAACACTTAATCTCCCCTTAGCTCTGCTGCCTAGTCCGAGGCTGCAGGGGGACAGTGATGCACTGAGCTTTGCTTTCTGTCTCTTTCTTTATCTCCTTTTTTAACTCTTCTGCTCTCTCTAAATCTCTTCCCTTTCTCTCTCTCTCTCCCACCATCTCTCTTCTTCCGTCTCCATCTTCCTTTTCTCTCTTTGTCTCTCACCTCTCTAGTCGCCTCTCTTTCTCTGTCCCTCTCTACCCCCTTCCTTATTTTCTGTTTTGCAGTACTGTGATATTAACTTGCGTCTTCCCTGTAGTTTTGTGCTTCCTCCCTCTGCCCTGGGTCTCCAGGTCTCCTGATGTCCTTGCTGTGTTTGCTGGTGGTGGACCGATCCAGTGTCTATGTCGTTTGTTCTATCTCTACCCTTTTCTTTTGTCTCTCCTCTGTCCACTAACCGGTCGAGGCAGATGACCACCTACCCTGAGCTGCTGGTTCTGCTGGAGGTTTTTCTCTTCCATTAAAGAAAGTCGTGTAGAATATGTGTAGAACATGTGTAGAACATGAGTAGAATATGTGTAGAACATGTGTAAACTGTGGTAAAATCCCATCAGTGTCCTGTCTCTTTTTCTGTTCCCCGTCATGTCACCTTTCATCCCATACTAAGGTTTACCTGCTCAACTAAAAAAACTCACAGGACATTAACGAGTTGCCAGTCACGTTAAACTCACACAAACAACAGAAGAAACAAAAAACACTTACTTTAGACGCGTCGCATGAAGCCATTACTTCTGTTGTCGTATTTTATGAACTTCTCAGTGACTCCACGTCCACTAGTGATGACGTAATCACATGGGGAAAATCCAAATCGTAGCTTCCATACGAAAAACTAGCTAATTAAAAAAAGCAAAAAAAAAAAACTAGCAAATTTTTAAAAAGCCCGTGGTTATGGCGGCGCATTGCCTTCAAGGCAGAAAAATATTTCTAGACTGCGTATCACATAATTACAATATCTTTTCTCGTAATTACGAGAAGTTAAAGCTCTCAGGAATCCCTTCTTTTTTTTTTTTTTTTACAGACAGTAGGAACATGGCGCTGTCAGATTTAATCTGCTTTTATTTCTTTCAACATACCCTTCTAATTTATCCACAACCATCCATCTGGGTCATTATTATCAGCAATCCAGTCATTTTTTTGCCCATTTTCCCTTCATTTCCATGACTCACTTCCATATTTTTTCCTCTTTTCTAAACATCTTTGTACCATACAACAATAAACAGATTACGCATAGGTACATTTAGGATTGACAGGCATCCAAATACTTATTTTTGTCACACGTTCATATAAAAGCATCTGAATTTACTCTAGAGAAAACCTCCTGGACCTGAAGCAGAGGAAATGTGGAGCTGAACATCAGTCCCATTGGATACGACAAGGACATGCTGTTGCAGGGCTGGAGCCAAAGGGAAAAAAAGCAGAATATTCAGGTACAAAGCTTTTCTACCAACTATACTGACAAGGTGAAGCCACTTCCCAACAACGTGGACAAGTCAGAGGCACTGGTGAGGATGTGGACAGTGAGGAGTGTGTGGGACATGGGTCAACAGGGACTCAGCTGGTGAAATGTCTGGATTCACCATGGTTCAGACATGTCAAAAGCAGTGGAAAGAGAAGTGGATGATTAAAATCAGTACGGCGTTATACATCCTTCACCCTCACCATCAGACTGACCGACACCACAGCTGATCAAAGTCTGATTGAACTGCTCTGTCTTACCTATGAGCTTGTCAATTTAATGAATTAAATTATGCTAAAATCATTAATCCCTAATAAGACTTAGGTGCAGTACCCAAGTTATTCTGGATAACGCCAATGCAAAGTAAATTTAACATCAATAAAGAGAGCATTAGTACAAAATTTAATTACTTTTTCTATTAGGTGCAGTTATTTCACAGTGGCTTCAGCTGTTTTTATTGGACGTTCTTTGATCAGTGTTTTCATTTTTTTTTTTTTACACAAATTTGGTTATGAGAATGGTTCAAAATGTGATGTTACAGAGTATACTGTTAACTGAAAGACATTTTCTTGAAGAAGCAGCTAAGTCTTCAAACACTTTAGAGAAAATTCTCATAATCCACAATTATGTGAAAGTAAATCTTGTTATTAGTCGAGTAACAGCGTTGTTTGAGGGAGGATTCGATCAGTCCATGACCTAACCACCCGTTTCCACAACAGCACATGTGTTCCTAGAAGCTGAGGGAAAACCCTGAATCAGATTGCATTTATTACAAAATATTTATTAAGTAATAAACACTGGCAATTAATGTACATAGATTGTTAAAACAAGAAGAAGAAAGAAACAAGGACAAAAACTAAAGCAGTGATTTCTTTTAGCATGATGGAGATGAAACTGAAGAAAGTAAACCCTGTGCACCATCTGGTATTATTCCATGAACTGCAATTTAAACTCAGCTTCGTTCATTTTTTGTACATGTTCAAAAAACTGTAATAGATGATTCAGCATTTTGCGGTCAGTGTCTGGGGGTTTGCTTTAAGAGTCACTCCCTTTAAGATCCATTTATGACTATTTTTACAACAACATCACTATGGTTGTTAATGAAACCTCTGATTCCGCAGTGGTGTGGTAGAAATCTATCCGGCAAAAGGATTGGCATGAATCGTCACATCTTTAATCCGGGTGTCGGTCAGCGGTCGGAATGTCTTCTCGTTGACAGGCAGTTTCTCCAGTTCATCTAGTGCTTCGAAGCCATCGATGATCCTACATGTTGCAAAAGATGTTGAGTAAAACTCTACAGCACAAGGAAACAGATCCCTTCCTCTCATGTGGCACATACATATTAACCATTTAGTCTTATTGTGTAATTGGTTACATACTTTCCAAAAACTGTGTACTTCATGTCCAGATGAGGCTGTTTGCCGTATGTGAAAAAAAACTGCGAGCCATTTGTGTTGGGGCCATTGTTTGCCATTGATACCACTCCTCTTACATTATGCTGAAAAGACAAAAAGCAAGAATTAAACAATCACCATTGATTTCAGTAGGACACAGCTAACTTAACAGGGTATGCACTCACTTTTAAGTGTTCACTGAACTCATCTTCAAATTTGCGTCCCCATATACTCGTTCCTCCTTTACCTGTGCCTGAATTTCAGAGTAAAATGAGGAAAACACAGACCAAACATGTGAACACTGACTTGTGAAGTACTCGTAGCGAGGGTGTAACAGCCGTCTCGTACCTGTAGGGTCTCCAGTTTGAACCATGAAGCCCTTGATATTTCGATGGAAGGTGCAGCCGTTGTAAAACCCGCTGGCACACAAGGCCATATAATTCTGTTCAGTGGTAAAAGAGACATTAGGATATGCATGGAAAATGTCAGAACCTGGATTAACTGGTTATTAATTTAAAAAAAAAATCAACTACATTGCTAATAGGTTAACACGTGGGAGTTATTTAGTTTTAAAAATAAACATATTGATAAAAAAGCTAAAATTCTCTAATTGCAGCTTGTTAGGTGTGAAAATATTCTGGTTTCTTTTCTCCTCCATCACAGTGAATTGAGAATGTTTGGGTTGTGAATCCAACAAGACATTTGAGGACATCATCCTGCACTTCTCTGATGTTTTGTAGATTAAAAGATTTATCAGCAGACTACAGATCAAGCAGCAGCAAAAATAATCATTCATAACTTGGGTGTTTCTTTTTTACCCAAAGACAGAAAATAAAGTTGGTGCAAGACATGCTGGCAGCAAATAGAAAACCTAGAACTAGAATATGACTAAACCAAGAACCTCTCAACCTAAAAGAATGCCATAATATTTGAAATATTTAACCCTTTCATGCACAAAGTATGATAACCGACTTCAGGATTTTTTTTCCCCCCCAAGTGTTTTTATTACTCTTTAGGCATGAAAAAACAAAAAATCACCTTGATTTTTCCAATTAAGTGGACACATGATCAATCACAATTTCCTCAAATCTTTGGTTGTTGCTTGATGTCCCAATATTTTTTTTTTACCTGCAAGGGTCTCCTAGAATAGAAGGAATGGACAGATATTCCTCCCCTACGACGAGCATCTGCACTTCTGTTGGATGTCTTGTTTTAGAGATTTGTTTTTTTTTGCACTTACAAAAGCTGACAAGTGGGTGGCAGTGTATGACATGACACACAAGTGTCCACTGTAGTGAGTGATGCGCAGCCGTGATATTAAGACTCATTTATATAGGAGAAAACAACTTTTGAATAACTGTCCACTGTAGTGACCACTGTCCCTGAAAGGGTTAAAACGGAAAAGACTTACATATACAATGAGACTTCACAATGATAAATTCTACCAAATATGGCATACGTGTATTATATATATATATATACCCAGTACATACAATTTGCTAATAATTCTTTTCTCTCTCTTGCCTGTCTGTATATCCAGTAGCTCTTTCTAAGAGGGTGGGTTTTGTAGTTTTAGTCCAATCCTCATGTTCTTAAAAATGTTTGTAATTGAATCCTTAGTTTTTGAAATAAAATTAAGATTTCTATCACATAAGGTGTCTGACCGTATGGAACAACTGTCCATAAGTGCACATCCACCTTAGATGAAACACAATAAACAGTGGATTATGATGAAAATAAAACCAAGAGGAGATGAAGGACAGAATAATATTGGTGGTAAAAAGCCTGTGAACACCTCTACGTGACAGATATGTATCCACTTCATCTGTTTTCTAAAGCAGAGCAACGTTATCACACAACTTTCGCGAATTAATGTGATTTATACCTGGTCCCATTCGTCCAAGTTTACTTTCATACAGTGCAAAAGAGGAAAAACTGCATTTAAACTGATATAAGCAACAGAAAAGTAGTCATTCAGTGTCTAGTATCCACTAAACTGTGAATATCAGACTTACCTCACATGCTTTCGGTGTACGCTCACAAAACAGTTCAATTTTAATGTCTCCGAGGTCTGTGTGGAGAGTAACAGCCTAAAAATTTTGAAAAAGGAAAGAATAAAAGTCCATAAACTTTTTCACGCACGTCAACAGCCATTCATTCCTCAGCTTAGCGTGTAGCAAACATTGGCTAATTAATACGTAATAAAGACACAATAACAAACTCAACAACCTTAAGCTGGTGAAGCCTCGATTATATTCACACATTTTAAAACAGTTTCCCCTTTAATTTACAGTTACAATACGCAAAAAGATATGTGTATATATACAAATTTACCATGGTAAAGGTTGCCGTTGCGTTTGCGAAGAAGTGTATCCGGAAAATGTGTCCGTGAGGGTACAGTTTATGTGCTACAATGGTTCCGCTAAGAGTCAGGACCACAACGCCAGTCTATGGGCTAATTATGTGACGGGGAATCCGTCTATGTATTTTAGACTAAGTGTTACAGTACGAACAATGTATTTTTTTCTTAATTAGCGTATCCGGACAGCATCGTTATTTAATGAAATGAATTTTACTCTACCCTGCAGCCACGAAATTTGGTGGCGTTTAACTGATAAAATCATGAACATGTCCTCAGTGGTGAAAACATATTCACATTAGAAAACTTGCAATATCAGAAGAGATTGCTGACTCAAAATAGTGGAACATGCTGAAAAAGTTCAAGAGTGAAATGTATAAAGTTTCGAGGTCTTACGAAGTGTTATGATGAACTATACTATTCAGTGAAAAAGTAATCAAAGGGGCATCCGAGGATGGATGAACATCCGAGGACCAGATGCAGTGCTGCGTTGCCAATGGCAACCACACGACATAGCACTCTAGTCACGAACATTCCGTCTCCATTCATTTCCTATGGGAAAAAAATTGGTGAAAAACCTAAATCATTTAAAAACTACAATAGATGGATTTATGAAAAATAATTCCCAGAATGTCTCGGACGAGCTTGACGTTTCGCTGTTTGAACGGTGTGAGTCGGGTGAAAACTGTGGAAGGAGATGCAGTCTGAAAAAGGGGTGGAATAATAGATGCACTCCATTAGATGCGCCTACTCAATTGTATGTTAACATGAATAGCCAATCAGCTGCAGCTCAGTGCATTTAGGTTTGTAGACACGGTCAAGATGACTTACTGAAATAAAATCTGGGCATCAGAATGGGGAAGAAAAGTGATGTGACTTTGAATGTGGCATGTTTACTGGTGCCACATGGGCTGGTCGGAGTATTTCACAAAGTGACAATTATCTAATAAAGAAAAACTATCCAGTGAGTGGCAATTGTCTGGATGAAAATGCCTTGTTGATGCTAAAGGTCAGAGGAGAATGGTCAAACCAGTAACCCCTCCTTACAACCACGGTGTGCAGAATAACATCTCTGAGCCCACAGCCTGTAGAACCTAGAAGCAGATGGGCTGCAGGAGCAGAGGTCATACGATGTGCCAAAATTGTACAATAGGAGATTGGAAAAATGCTTGAGTCTTGATTCCTGCCGTGACATTCAGATGGTTGGGTCAGAATTTGGCACAAACATGAAAGCATGTTCCATCCCGGCTTGTATGAAAGGTTCAGGCTGCTGCGGGTGTATTTCTTGGCATACTTTGGGCCCCTGAGTATCAACTGAGCATCACAGCCGACTTGAATATTGTTGGCCATGTCCCTCCCTTTATGACCACAATGTACTCATCTTCTTATGGCTAATTCCAGCAGGATAATGCACCACGTCACAAAGCTCCAATCATCTCAAACTGGTTTCTTGAACATGACAGTGACTTCATGGTCTCCAGTGGCCTCCACAGTCACCAGATCTCAATCCAACAGTGCACCATAGGGATGAGGTGGAATGGGAGATTTGCATCATGGATATGCGGTGAGAAATCTGCACAATGAATTAAGGCAGCTCTGAAGGTAAAAGTGGGTTCAACTCGATACTACTGTACCTAATAAAGTGGCCAGTGAATGTATATCACTTATGTCTGCATACTATAGGGTCATTCCATTCAATTTTAAACAAATGCCCATACACTTTGGCCTCAAAAGTTAGGCCTTATTTATCCAATGGGTGAAATATACAATTTTAGTGCATTCAGATGAGGACTTTGAGATACAGCCAGTATGTGTCAATGTTAGCGGTACTTAATATTTTGTCTAATTTCAAATGTCAATATCTCTATAACTACCGTAATTTCCGCACTATAAACCGCACCTGATTATAAGCCTCACTGTCCAAAAATGTCACATTTTTAAT
>JAQQAE010018494.1:0-11181 GCA_029823295.1 Pseudamia nigra
GCCTGCAGAGATCCACCTGTCAGCACACCTGAGCTCCTTCGGCACAAAGACGGCCTTTTTCTTGCTGACAGGGCTGAGAGTGTTTACAGAGACGTGACATCAAAAATGCAACAGAGGCCATCGTCACACGTCGTCTCGGGATCTGGAAACTCACCTGAGCCATAACAGCGGAGAAGTGTCTGCAAATCACTCGGTCAAATGTGTTTCGTCCTCAAGTGAATGATGTGTCCCAGGAAGGAAATTTTGCCATTTTTTTAGTAAAGGAAGCACAAAAGATGGATTACAGGCAAATCAGGCAGCACTGAATAGACCATTAATTTGATAAAGCTGACTTTGAATGCTTATAAAACTACGCTGACAGCCCCGGGGAACATGACAGCTTCTTCAATTAACAATTGATGCTTATATAAGAACATCCGTCTGTAAGTTATTCATGATTCCTTATGCCAGTTGTTGTCATAAATCCATATGTATGTGAGTAAATAGATTTCCGCCGCTGTATGACAAGATTTTCCTTCTCCATCTGACCCTGCCATATGCCATAAGATGTCTCTTTTGTCCATATTCACTGGATAATTACCAGCAGACTGCGCTACCTTCACAATACACCTGTGAAGGAAAATGACCAGAAACAGCACAATCAATTACGCTCGTGTATTTACTTGATTTGAAGGATCACATTGTCGTTGATGAACTTAAAATTTGCTGTTTATAAGCCTGGAGAACCTTTTTGCTGCACAAAGTTTGCATTTTATTTTTTTCACTTAACATCTGGCATATGCCTAGCGTTTCTTCTGCACATATATTGCACTCAACCATATTTTCCATATTTAATTATGTCTAGACTGTAGTGCGTTTGTTGTTTTATAGTGCCTGCATAAAGACAAAGTCACCTTTTTTTCTTTATATTGATTTTGCTTTGTTTAGTTTTTCTCTTTTCTTTCACTTTATTTTCAGTTAATGCAAGTTACAAAAGGCATAAAACTCAAAATCTATCGGAAAGACTAAAATAACAGCAAATTATGAATTGAAATCTATCCATCCATCATCTTCAGTTTCCTGGTCAGGGTGGTGGAGGTAGCAGCCTAAGCAGAGAAACCCAGCCACCTCCTTCACCTCCTCTGGGGGGACCCCCAGGTGTTCCCAGGCCAGCTGAGAGACATAGTCCCTCCAGCGGGCATCACTCATCAAATTGTGCAATAATAACCCTTTCATGCATGAATTATGGGGGTATGACATTTTGAGCATTGTATTGCTTTCCAATCAATCTTTAAGATAGGTATTTTAGGCGGTTGAAAATGGTTCATTTATGCCCATCAGGTCAATTTAGTGAAATACAATCATAGTTATTCTTTGTTACTGTTTGATAATGTTTTTAAAAAATATGACTCAACTACGGTGTTTTAAACATTTTGGTTTTTAATTGTTGTTCTTAATTTTGAAAGAATTTTCTGTGCTTTTCTATTTTTGCTCATTTTTTTTGTTTTGCTTCTAATTTGGTCCATTTTCATGACTGGTTTGTTCATTTGCTGCTGATTTTCTCTGTTTTCTTGTGATTTTGTTCATATTTCCTTCAGTCTTATTTTCTTCATTTTTCTTCTGATTTGGTTAACTTTTTCTCCATGTTATTATTGTTTTGTTAATTTTTCTTTGAACTTTATTCACTTTTACTGAATTCCCTTACTATTACAATTTTGTACCTGTTGTTTCTCTTATTGGATACGTACAGTATATAGACCCTTATGGTGAAGAAGATCAGGAGCCAGAGTACCCTGCCTTGTATGGGGAGACCAGGGCACCACCCTGGATCCCGGCCTGGGGTAAGGGCACCCTAGTGGGCACCTGGTGGCCTAACCTCCAGCCATGAGGACTGGTCGGGTACAACCTGAAGAACTAACATGGCTCCGCATTCCTGTGGGCCCACCACTTGCATGAAGGGTCACGTGGTGCTGTGTAGTTTGGGTGGTAGCAGAAGGCAGGGGCTTGGGTGGTCCAATCCCTGGTTGCCAACACCAGCTGCAGCTGCGCAGAGGCCCTGGGGCAGACGCAGGACACATTGGAGGGACTACGTCTCTCGGCTGGCCTGGGAATGCCTGGGGGTCCCCTCAGAGGAGCTTGAGGAGGTGGCTGGGGAGAGGGAAGGGCTTTTCTGCTTGGGCTGCTGCAACCGCAACCCTGACCCAGAAGATGATGGCTGGATACTATGCACTTAAATTAATGTGGCCTTATTTTTTTCATCTTAACAAATAATTGTACTGACTAGTTTTAGTATGAGAATAGTCAAAGTAATGCATTTCTTTCTGCCCCCTTTTGTGGGGTCCCCTGGATGGACAGCGCCCTTGGCATGACTGACTTTAATAAGTAAGTAGTTTAGTTATATAGCACGTTCACAGATTAAGATCACAATGCGCTTTAAAAAAGTGTATGGAACATAAAACGAGAGCATAAAATTGAATCAAGATTACGAACAACAATAAACCAGACAAAATGCATAAAACTGAATAAAAGCATTAGAACCCACCCATAAGCTAGCTAACTTTACCCATAAGCTATTTTAAATAAGTGTGTCTTCAGATGCCCCTTAAAATTGCCCACACTGTCAGCAGATCTAATGCCGAAATGAAGAGCCTTCCATGGTCTGCAGAGGCAGTAGAGGCGCAGGCTCCGCCCCTACAAGTTTTTAGGTGGGTGCGTGGGATGGACAGCAGGTTTGGGTCATTTGATGGGAGTGAGCATGAAGAGCTATGGACATGAATTGAATCTGAGAGGTACTGTATGTGGGTGCCTTGTGTAGACTTCCTAATCCTGGAGTACGAGCCATGTTTCCTCTAAATCTGCAAACTTTATTTTTCGAAGCTGCTTTTTTTCTGCCAGTATGGAAAAACATATTTATCTCTGAGTGGAACATGAGACAGACGAGCCGTGCCAAGAGAAAGAGGCATTTACATGTTGTCGTGTTTGCAGGTTAATATGATGCCAGAAGGGTGGACACATTTGATACCCTCCTACCCCTCCCGACACCCTCCACCCCCACCCGATCCTTCACTACACCCACCAAGTCGCATATTAACTACATGGCTGATTCTTCAGTTTAGTTTTGAAATGCTGATGATTTAATTGTGTCTTTAGCTCTATCAGCAGCTCCTTCCAGGTTTTAGTTCCCTTAATTGAAAATGCTGTCTGACCAAAGGATGTTTTTCTATATATTCTACATTTCCAGTGTTTCTAATGTCTTTTAACCATGTTTTTTAACCAGCTTTTAACCACGTCACAGAGAACCTGAGGAACCTGTCCTTGTAAACATTTCCAGATAAGGTTTTTATTGATTATTCGTTTTTGTTTTTGTTCAATTTTGTCACTTATAGACGCAGTTTTTGTTACTTTTTTTAAGATTTTGTTCATTATTTTGTTTATTTTGGGGAAATGTTTCCCTCGTTCTTTTTCATTTTGTGGATTATTTTGTTCCTTTTTTGTTCATCTCCATTTTCCTCTAAAACTCTGCCTTCAGTTTTTGTCTGTGTTTATTAGTCTGTTAGTACAGTACATTCCTTTCTTATTTGAATGACTATTTTATTCATTTTTTCCATATTTTTTACTTTATTTTGTTTCTGTGTTGCCCAGTTTTGTCAAATACTTTGTTCATTTCTGTTCATTTTGGATTATTCTTTTCATTTTTGCAAATTCTCTTTCTTACTCTGTTCATTATTTTGTTCCCTCACAACACAAAGAATTCAAATCATGAACTTTTCACCACAAAAGAGTGTTTGAATGATACCTGTGCCTTTGTATTTGTCTGTTTACTGCATCTAAGCATAATGTAAGCTACTGAGCAGATGAATGGAGATGATTTCACATGTTCCTGTAGATATTTTTAATGTTTTAGAAATCCCCCGTTGTTAATATTGTCACCCTTCCTCTTTTATGAGATATGAGCTCTCTCTGTTTTAGTGAGATGAGATAACTTCAGTGAAATTATTGCACATTTTTGCTCTAACAAAAAATATTTGAAGTAATAAAGAATACATCTTATAGTTTATTTACTGTTTCTAACGTTTGCAAAGGATAATATAGTACAGGTAGGAGCCAATGCTATCAAAAATGTGACTTTGACAAACTTTTTCATCACAATATACTTAAACAGACAAGTTTTAAGAAAAATGAAGAATGTGGGTGGTTATTTGTGGTCTTAAATTAAACAAAACTATGTGAAATATGCAAAAAAAAAAAGATTTTGTAAATGCAATGAGATGAAAACAACTTAGAGAAACATGACATGAAACATGAAAGGCTCATAAAAGACGGAACAATGTGACAATGATGTGAAAGACTAAAAAAAGAGGAAATATGCATCAAGAAAAAACTTACTCAAGAAGACAACAACAAGGTGAAAATGAGAAGTATAGCAATGTTAAAATAATAACCTGCAGCCTCTGTTCTCATGATTTTCTGCCTATTTTCTTATATATTCATTATTATTTATAGATGTAATGTTGGGAAAGCTAGCAAAAGACAAAAAACAACATTATATCCTAATAAATACAGCTATTTTCCATTTTTACACAGCCCTTGTTCCTGTACAACTGTTGATCTTCTACTTTTCTGCATCCTGGTTTTGTTATTTTCACAATACTCTTTTCTGTTTATTCAGAACACAAACTGTCACTGATAGTGTACAGGGAACCAGAGCGCCAAACCACCAAATACATTTTAATATCAAAACACTGTACTGTACTACAGCATCCTGTTCCTCTTTTGCTCATCCTCCTTTCAGTGTTTCTCAGAGTATGTCATTTTTAGTAAACATTCTTAATAAAATGATGATTTGGAAACAACTGTGCATTTCTTCTAAAGATAAAAGCCATGCATTTGCAGAGGAGTCGATGTGACAATAAGCATTTTTCTTCTACTTCATGCATGAAGAAGACTGAGGCTTTGAAGTGCTCATGGTCTTTACCTGAGGCAGCCAGTCAGGCAAACACCCACGCCTGCCTCCGCTGCATCATGGGATCTCGAGGGGGCATCTATAATCAAACACTGAGGAATTCCGCCACTGCTGCTGGCTTCAGGTTCACAGAATAGCAATAACGAGACATCAGGGCATTCGCAGGATTTAGTTGGACTACATTACAAGCACTTGGCTGTTCTAGTCTTATTTTTGTGTCTGGCTCTTTCAGAAAAGGATATGTCAATCTCACGAGAGTATCCTGGTTAAGTAAAGATTAAATTAATACGTGAAGCTGGAATGAAAAGCTTTGTGTTGAAACCAGCACCTGTGTCCTGTTTTGTCATTGTTTTTGTGCAGTCACAGAAATATTATGCGCACCAAGCTGAAGGAAAACAGTATTAAATGGTGTTGCTTTTGTTTTGTTTTTTTGTGCTTTCAGGGTGAAGTCTTCACTTGCAGAGAGAAGTTGAGCTCTGTGCTCGAGTTCAGCAGGGCCACTTCCTGATGATGACAGTAAACATGAGTGAGTATTCGACGGCAGGTTGCTGTGCAGTACATACACACAGAACCGAGTGCGATCGCTGGAAAAAAGGCTTGTGCACACCTCTCACACTTCCTTTGGCAGGAACAGAGCGTAGGGGAAAAATAACACATGTATGAGAGAGGAAAAGTGTGACAGGGCTGTTAATGGCTCCAGATGGCTCATTTTGTACACACTTGCTTTGCTGTTTTTAGATTGTTTTTGTAAAATTTTGTTCTTCTGCTTAGTTCTTGCTTCATTTATGCGGAGGAATCTGATTTTGCACATAGTGAAGCTCTTCATGCACACAAATGCTCCTGTAACACTCAAGATATTCTCAGTCCCAGTGGTACATGCTGCTTATTTATATTCACACCTACCAGCCCTGTGAACACACATATGCACTCCTACATCTATGCAAAGCCGTTCTCCCACACAGGCACATGCATACTGAGTTCATACAATACCAGTGAAACAATAGACTCCTGTGGTATAATTGCATCTCCACAGACCTGTAAACATAGTGGAGCTCAGCCTGTTACTGATCCGACTCCTGTAAACAAAGCTCAGGATATTAATTTGATAAACACCGATCAGCCATAACATTCTGGATACTGTTGTTGATTATCTTTTTACAGTGGTGCAGTGTCAAGTGAGTGGGATGTATTAGCCAGAAAGTGAACATTATGTGCTCAAAGTTGATGTGCTGTAGAAGCAAAATGGGCACCATAAGCATCTGAGTGGCTTCAACACAGGTCATCGTGAGGATCTTCTGTATGAAGCCACATGCCTTCAGCACTTTCACTTCACTCATTTTTTTAGGCTCACAATCACCACAACTGCACTTTCATTCAGGATTAGTGATAAAGCTACTTAGTTAATGGTACGGGAAAGAGAGTCATGCCAATGTTTAAGCAGGAAATGCAAGAAAACATACTGAAAAGTCTGCAGGTGTTGAGCTTTGAAAGTAAAAGCAAAAAAGGCAGGAAAGGCATTATTACTCAGCTACAATACTATTGATGCAAATGGGCATCCACCTTATGTAATATTAAACTGTCTGCATACTTATTGATTAGATTCGGGGGCGAAAAAAACTGTTTTCATTGTTGGAGGAGGGCAATAAACAGTAAAATTTCAGAGGATATTGGGGGGACATAAAAATGCTCATCCAACACACATAGAATTGTTCTCTGTAGTGTAAATAAGAGAGTTCCCCTTATTTAATAACAGTAAAGAAGATCTCAACAAACTTGCCTGAGTCTCTGTGTCTGTGGATGACAGCCTCTCTGTGCCCTGCTCTCTACTCTGACTCTGTTGTGCATAATGAAGCCATTATTTAACATTTCCATATGTACAGTACCTCTACCTCATTCCAGATATTTTTCAACAAACTGTCTCAACAATACTGGGATCTTTCTACTTACTTGGCATTTCGTTGCATTGAAAAGTGGCCCGAGGTCTGTAACTTTTCTTTCTCTGCCATTGATCTGGCTGCCAAACAACTGGACAACACAACACAAGCACACACCCCCCCCACACACACACACACAGTTTATTGTCAAGTTCTGGAGGGATGCAACACCCCAACTACAGACAATATGCACAATTAGTCTAAAGTTAGTAAAAGTTTGGTAAAAGAAAAATATTTTGGCACTAATGTGTAGACTACAAGTCAAGAACACTGAACTCATCTGAATTGAGAATTGATTTTAAAAGATGTGATTATTTCAATTAGAGGACAATAAGGTGTGGAAAATAACAGTCCAAATGTAATTAGACAGTGATATCTGTTGAACTCAACTTCTAAGTTGTAACTAAAAAAACCCTCATTATTCAAAAAAGCAATAATAGCCTACATGTTATTTATGACTCTGTACAATGATATCTCAGTAAGGAAATCTAAAATGTGAGTTAAACAAATAGTGCAATACTGACTGGCACAGCCTGTTGCAGCAGCAGAGAGGAGAGGCTGTTTGTCAGTCCGCAGCAGTGGAAAACGCTGCACAATTTGCAAACTCATTGCAAATCAAGACTAACAGCTTTGCTACATTTAATGCACGTTTTGTTTTAGCTTGTTCGCAGTTAACAGCTTGTTAACCTTATTGATGTAACCGGTGTGCTGTGTTTACGTAAAACATAGCGGCAGACTTTGGACAAAGGAGCTGAATTTTCACTTGTCATGTTCTATATATGCTGGTTGAACAAGTGGAGTGATAAATACCTTATTAACTGCCCACTCGTTAAGGTTTTATTGCCTGTTAGTTACTCACCAGCTCTCATCCTGACCATTTTCACTCCCTGTCTGTGTGACAGAAACAGCAGTCCCGGACATCGGGGACAAACAGATTGGACCAGACCACTTTGGTAATAGGGGTTTTTTTATGTTTCAGTAGTTATAAATGTCAAACAATGTGGCTTCAACTAGTACCACTCTTATTACTCCTTCAACAAACTATTTGAATGAAAAATTGTTTGGTTTACAATGTGATTTTTTTGGCGGTGGGGGGGGGGCAATTTTTCTGACCCCCCAGGATTGATGCTCATGATTAGATTACAGCTAAGTTTGCTGCAATAAATGAAATGGAATAGAATTGCATTTTTTAAATAGATTTATTTTTGCCGTCGTTAGATAGATACAGCATAGAGAGACATGATGGATGGTAGAGGAGAGTGGGGAATGACATAGAGTGGGGGCTTCTGCAATTAGACCTGAGACATGTGGGTCCCACTACCAGGTGATCCACCAAAGTGCCCGAGAAGCGCATTTTAAAAGTATTCTTAGTCATAGAAGTCATAATGGAATGCCATTAATCCCTCTCCTTTTGTAAACAGTTGATCCCTTAAGTAGTATGAAGGAATGGAGAATTATAAGGTAGAGCTGCAGATGCTTTAGCCTCGCCCATTTGTTCTGCATAAAGCAACGTCCTGTTTTGTAAGGTTGCATCACAAGACACCTTTAATTTGAAATGATGTATAACAACTGTCTGTGGACTTTGAGGGAGAGACTGTTCGATCTGAGGATGATCAGAGAGGGTTACATGCAACTGAGTCTGGTACACTACCAATAAAATGATTAGGATTGAAAAGAGTGCAGTAATGACTTCGACCATGCGCATTATTCTTCTTAAGTTCCACTGTTGCTTTCACTTTCCCCTCCAGTCGGTGGTGAAAGACTGACTTCTACCCAGTCTCCTTGTCAAAGCTGCTTAGATCCTCACACTGACTATTTTATGGCTTAGATCACAGCAGTATCGAGACCCTTTCTGTCTAACGTATCCCACTCACTGAAAGATGCCACTGTTACTAGACAGTCAATACTGTTCCCACTTCACCCGTCACTCTCTTTCACTGCTTCCGTTTAAAACCCAGTAACAGTTGCTGTCACTTAAACTCGCTGCTTGCTTTAGTCTGTTTTCACTAAAATTCACCACCACACTACTGTTTTTTCCACAGATGACGGTCTCCAAAATGGACCTGGACAGCACAGGAACTCCCAAGGTAAATCCTCTCAAATGTAAAATTACAGTAGCGTACAATTTATGTTGTGAAATGGATACATTGCTTTTTAACAACTCCATACAGGCTGACAGTTTCTATGGAATGTAGATGGTGTTGATTTCACTTTGATCATGTGATCAGGATGAAAGTCAGTAAGAATAAGAATCACCTATGTGGGTTTGTATAAATATGTAGTTATACTATGAATAATGATCAAATGCAGTTGAAAATCACCTCTTGTGCAAACTGTACATTTCCACAGTTGCCAGAAAAATATTGCAATTTCATGATCACTTTGGCTGACCCACACAAACCTACATTTCAGGACATTTGAAAAGTCTGCTCATCAGCCAGAAATGACTTGAAGCCAGCAAGTATCTCTGTTTTTGAGGGTTAAGGTCATAGATCAGTCAGTAGGTTTACATGACACCTAAAAGAACAAATTATTGCATTAGTCCAACGAAAACTGGACTTTTAAAGTACACGGAAACATGTCAGCCTCAACTGAAATCAAAGTTTTAAAAGTCAGACAGACATTCCCATATAATCTACTCATGTTTGTATACAGACAAATTTGAACGGGATGATGTGTTTACAGCTGTGTGCAAAATCCTGACCAGGAAGTTGAACAGCATTAAAAAGATCTCAAACAGAAGAAACCAGGTCACTGCTAACTGTTGAACATGGCGAAAACTGATGCAGTTTGTTTTTGGACGAATACAGAGAATCACTTGATGCTGATTCAGTTGAAGGTGCTGAGCATTTTAAAACACATGCTAACTCGCTAGCTCGCTATTGACTGTTCTTACAGTCTGTGATGTCGTAGGTCAACTGGAAACGGCCCAATACTAACAAGCTGAAAAAATGCGTATCACCACCTATTGTACATGATTTCAACGAGAAATCATAAATACCGGGACAAAGACGAAAGTTCAGTTAAACAATTTAGTGGCGCTACAATTATAAGCTGTGCATGTAAATGTACTGTCTCCCAATCTGCCTTTAACATGTCTAAATGAATCTAAGCAAAGCACCTTCTGGTCCTGCCGCCATTTGATTATTCATGTGACGTACTGTTTTCTCTCCAAATGTCAGTCTCTGCCTTATAAATTCTGTACATAAACCCCTTTTGAAGAGCATTTCATTCGAGTGTAGCTGAAGTAGACTGAGACGTAATGCCACAGCCTTCACAGTGTGAATGGAAAAGAATATTTGCACACATTCCGTGAAACGACTTAGCTGTAGACCTTGTACAAACACGTATTGCACAACTATTATTACACACCCACAATACCCAGGATTATATCAGAGCCTTTCTTCTTAGTGAAAGATTAACTTCAGAGCTTTAAACATTACACACATTAGGTGCCCAATAAACTATATCATAGTTTCGACAGGTTGCAAGGTGTGTAGATTATATTGTGGAGGGTATGTTGTTTATTGGAGCTGGTGCGGGTGTGTGTGTGTGTATGTGCGTCACAGTTCAGGCCGTGCGCCACCACCGTTACTGCTGCTGCAGTGAGGACACGTTTGGCTCTAGTTTCTAATCCAGCCGGATGCCTTTGCCATGATGTGTCTCTCGGCACCAGGAAATCCCCTCAATGTCTTCATTCAGGCAGCCTGCCTTGCCTCACACACACAGTACGCACACACACCCATACACACACACATGCAGAGTCTCTGGCCTTTATACACTTTTTGTTAGTCTGCAAGCTCCAGCAGTTAAAGCCAGGACTATTCTGTTAACCCTCCTGGGACTGTTGTAGTGTTACCAGATGGACAATGTTCAAGTAAAATGATCATATACTCGTCATGACCAATATTCTCACTCAATTCGGTTCTTATTTTTGTTCATTTTCCTCTTTATTTAGCTCATTTTTGTTCTCTTTTTAATGCTTATTTTGCACATTTTTCATCATTTTCTTGAATATTTTGTTAACTTTCTTAAAATTTTTGTTCCTCTGTGTTATTTTTTTAAAGTATGAAGGCTAAAACGATTGTGTTTTGAATAAAATTAATACAACAAGTAATGACTGCAATGATTTGTTCCTTCTTTATTTTGGTAATTTTTATTGGTAGTTTTTTTGTTTGTATTACTTTTTTTTTGCTTATTGCTTTTGCTTAGTCCCTATAATTAGGAAGTAACAATGCTTTTACTCAAGTACTGGTTTCTGTTTACTCCACCCAGCACTGCTTATTATCTGTCACATGGAAAGAG
>JAQQAE010018495.1:0-11181 GCA_029823295.1 Pseudamia nigra
CACCCCCCCCCCCACAATAGGGACACAACTGACTTATGCAGTGCTTAAAATGGAAGATTCATAAGCCCAGTCCTACTTTCACTACAGGCTGTGTATTAGCTGTGTGATTTGGTGAGGCCAGTGCCCTTACAATCTGTGTGGGTTTTTTGCAGTGTACATGAGGTGCACAGGAGGAGAAGTTGGCGCCACCTCAGCTCTGGCCCCCAAAATCGGACCACTGGGTCTGGTGAGTTTTGAAAATTTCTCAATTCTTCAGCCTCCCGCCACTATGCCTGTCTGAGTGACTGAGTATACTCCAGTGGAGGCTCAGATAGACCCGGCTTTAGGAAACAGGGCTGCCCACACTAATGGGCAACTCTGTGCCGAAAAGTCTGGAACAAACCCAATGAATGGAACACACTGTACAAGATGACTGCTGTGATCCTTGAATGTGACTGCACCTCTTAAATGTGTGCATTACATAGATTGAGTGATTTCTGTTTTGTTTGTCCTCCCCTAGTCTCCCAAGAAAGTTGGTGATGACATTGCCAAGGCCACCGGTGACTGGAAGGGCCTGAGGATCACTGTGAAGCTGACCATCCAGAACAGACAGGCAGCGGTATGGTCTCTATTGCAACATTTAATTTAGGATTGCTGAGAACACATGAAACGGTAACATTGCTAAACGATCAAAAGGAAATTAAAAAAGTTGAGACCAATTTTAAATGATTCATAGATAATTTGAGGTCTAATGTACACAGAAGCTTTGACATACCTTTGTGTTTGCAGATTGAAGTGGTCCCTTCTGCTTCCGCGCTGATCATCAAGGCTCTAAAGGAACCTCCTCGTGACAGGAAGAAGGTCAAGAACAGTAAGTGACTGAGGACAAAGTAAACAGCCTTGCATGTGACCATTTAAACCTTAAATTTGTACAGTTGGTGTGAGGTTCATCTACATTTTACTCAGTCATATTGCTACACAAGAACGCTGTACTCCAAACACTACGACCCTTTATGTATCCTGCAAAGCATTAGATTGGGTTGTTTTTCTTGATCTGGTACAAATGGGACTAAAGGCCTAAAAGCATTGTAACAATATTAAAAAAAATAAACTGATAATGACTTTCTTTTCCAGTCAAGCACAGTGGAAGTGTGAGCTTTGACGAAATTGTGAGCATTGCCCGTGTCATGAGGCCCCGCTCAATCGCCAGAGAGCTCTCAGGTAAAGATGTTCACACTGTTATTGTTGAACTCTTGTCCCCATATGCAGACTAGTCACATTAACACTCTCAAACTGTTCAGCCTCCCGCCACTATGCCAGTCTGTCAGTGACTGGGTATACTCCAGTGGAGGCTCAGATGGAACCGGCTTTAGGAAACAGGGCTGCCCACACTAATGGGTAACTCTGTGCCGAAAAGTCTGGAACAAACCCAATGAACGAACATATCACCTAGCTCATCTCCTAGTTCACTATGGTCCTTTGATTTATATCCCAGAAATTCATATCGGATTACTGACATTCACTACTGTGATCACAACCAGATGAACTTGTGACATTTGCTTCCTTTTTAGGAACCATCAAGGAGATCCTGGGAACAGCTCAGTCTGTCGGATGCACCATTGATGGTCGTCTTCCTCATGATGTTATTGATGACATAAACAGCGGAAAAGTAGAGTGTCCAGCTGAGTAAATGTGGACAAAATAAAGAGGCTAAAAATAAGATGCAGTTTTCCTTTTTTAAATGGTGTTGAAGGAGTTGGATGGAAAAATAACATTCATGATTGCTTTTACTTCACTCTACATTTTAACACTTTCTTGCTTTCATATTAAAATGGGATCATTACTATAGTCTAGTTTGCTTAATTATACAAACTGATCTCTGTCTACATTGATGTATAGGGGATATTTAAATGCTCCATGAGTCTTTTGCATAAAGTGAAATTAAACTAGAAATAACTTGGTGCCTGCATCTGCCAAGGCAACTCAGTTTCTCTTCAGTGGAAACCCACCATTATCATTTGAACCTATGCTCATTTACTTTATAATGCTATTGTATCCAAGATTTGCTTTTGACCCTTATTGAATTTGATTCTACCATGAAAACCTCTCATTTTGAAGCATGGTAAATTGTGATTTAAATATTTCTGCTGTGGTGGTGTGGACATGGCTCCAAATGTTGAAAATGTGTCAAATCTGTCAACATGTTTTCAGATCAGTTTTCAGCACAGTTTAGTGACTTAACAGTAGCCATTTCTCCAACCCCTGTATGTATAAGTATTCTGGATCACTATCTGGAATAAATTGTCATTTGATAGGGTAACCCCATAATAGTTTGATTACATCTTATGGGTGTTAGTGTTACAAGGATAGGACGAACTTGGTCCTATCACAAAGTATCCTGTAAAAAAATCTTCTGTATCCAAATGATGATCCAGAATCATTCCCACAATCTAACCATTTATGGTTGGGCAATTTTTGACTTATCCTAAAAGTTTCATCCAAATCTATTCTGAGTTGCATTGTCAAACTAATGTAGGCAAAACCTCTATAACCCACAACTGCCTGTAGTTTCATTAGTTCTGCTGCAGTAAATACTACTTTGTTTTCAACTGAAGTATAGATTTTTGCTGGAGTAGCTTATCGCTGTTGAATTTTATAGGGTCTTATTCAGTGTTGCAGCTGCAGATTAGACAAATGGATTTAAAAAAATGAAAACTGTCCAAAGTAGCCACATGTAGCTTTAACGATAGCTTTGCACACTCATGATATTCTCTTCAGATTCATGAGGGAATCACCCAGAATGGCTTTCAGTTCACAGGTATGTCTTGCCAAGAGTTAAGTTTGTGCCATTGTCAGTTGTCTTGTGCAGACAAGGGGTTGGTACAGAATGAATAACTACTATAGCACATCTATATTAGACCAAGTCTCAGTTAAGAGAAGACAGTCCACTACTTTAAGGAACAAAAGTCAGTCAATCTGACAAGTCTGAAGAACTTGGAATGTGTCCCCATGTGCAGTCACCAAAACTGTGAAACATTTTTGAGGTGTTGTAATGTTAAGGTTTCTACAGAGCTATGATGAAACTTGCTCATAAGGACTGTCCCCAGTTTCTGAGGCGGGTGATTCTAATCCACTTCTCTGCAGCTGAGGTTGCTCTTGGTCTTCCTTCCCTGGGATGGTCCTCATGAAAGTTTCATCATGGTGTTTGATGGTTTTGGTCACTGCACTTGGAGACACATCTGAAGTTCCTCAGATTTTCTGGATTGGTTGGCCTTCATAACGTAATGATGGGCTTTCTTTTCTCTTGAGTGCTTCTTGTCATAATATGGATTTGTACTGTAGTTATTTGGCACTAGTAGGGCTAATGAATCTGTCCCCACCAATCCTCAATACAAAAGAACTGTCTAAAGCTTAGGAATGAAAGAAATGGCACAAATTTAACTAGACAAGACACACCTATGAGGTGAAAACCTAGGTGACTGCCTTATGAATATGATGAGAATGCCATGAGTGGGCTCAATGCATCTACTAAAGCTAAAATATAAAGCAAGTTTTGAGTTATTTAACAGTTTTTTTTTAAATGTACTACATAAATCTAAATGCGTTCTTTCAATTTGGATATACTGTATTCCATATTAACGGACAATATTGAAAATAAAGAAAACAAGCAAACAGCGATATCCCAGCCACCCCAGCAAAATTTAACGGGGGACCAACTTCATGTCATGGAAGATCAACTGCTAATACAGAAGTAAAATGAACTACGTCATATACTCTGTTGAAGCCACATAACTGCTGAAATGTCATTTCTTTATTCTAAGGCCCTTAGAGCCCAGCATGCCAAATTATTGCTAAAATGAAAGAATATACCCTGAGAATGCTGTTGTGGACCACTCTGCAAAATTTTATCCATATCAGTTGGAAACTGTATAAGATATGGCTTCGGACAGACATGCTCACGGATGGACAGACCCGACAATATATCCTCCGCTGACATCTGTTGTCAGCAGGAGATAAAAACACAAGTGTGTCCAAACTTTTGACTGGTAAACAGAATAAGGTTGTGTCACTATTGAGGTAGATTTAGAGCTCCACTACCTTTCATGAAGACATTAGATAATACTGTTCATGTGACTTTACTGAAATGTGGAAAGAACAGTAGTGGACTTATAGTGGAAATATATTTTATACAAAACATTTATTGAAAATTTCAGCGAGTCATACAATTCTACAAAAGTATAAATGGTTCATAAACTACAGTAGAGGAACAAATGAACTATTTTTACTATTACAAAACAGCGCAGTCCAACACAGCCTCAAGTCCTTCTATAACTTAATTTAGTGCACTCTATTTATGAATCTGAATTTCAGAAAGTGCCCCTTTGAACATTAGTCTGTTTTAAGTGTGTAAGAAAAACTACAAGAGAAAAACTGGATATTATGTTAAATTTAAAATTCATTTGTATTACCGGTACATCTCAATGAAAGACTAAATTAGGGTCTGTGTCCAGGGGGAGTGTTTTTAGCATTGGGAGCATCATGTTTCCATTCAACTTCTATGGAACTCTGCGTTTTCAGCGTTTGCACCACACTGAACATGTTTCAGTCTTTAAAACAGAGCTGTGCTCGTCAATTACTGCTTGCTCACACAACCAATTCGAGAAGGGACAGGACGTAGAAATTAAGCAGTGTAAACTTCTCTGCACCATAATGAAGGGCAAGTTGACAACTCAGGTAATGATCCAACAAAAAAAAAAAAAGATTTCCCCGATTTCATGAACTAATAATCCATAACATCTGTTACAGTTTAGAAACATCACTGTGTGAGAAGTACATTTTTACTTGCCACTGTGATGCAGCTCATGTGACGACTGTGTTCACCATGCGTGTATCCCTGCAAATGGTCAACTCAGAGCTTTGTGTGGAAGGACGTCATTAAATTCTGTTCTCAGTGCTGCACCTCCGCCTATGCACCCTGTGTGGTCACATCACTCATGCAGACACAGACTACGTGCATGTCAGAAATCATCAAATCCAATCTCTGCTGACCGCATATTTCAATTTTAATCCACTATATTCTTGCCTAAAAAGAAAAAAAAAAAAAAAAAATCAACCCAACATTTTGTCAGTTAAATATAGTAGTATTTCAGCATGTGTACTATTCAGGAGTCATATAATCAGAGTCTGCCAAAGGATGAGTGACCTGCACGTAATCCATAGCAAAAAAAAGTTGGATGAAGCGCTTGACACTAGCGCTCCAGAGGTAACCCCGAGAATGCAAAGGGTGCGAAAAACGCTTCCTGTGGACACAGGCCTTGAATGTGCTTGGAGATTATTTTTCAAGCAAATATGTTAATTTCTGACATCTTCTGATAAAGAGATAAAAGATGTTAATTCACAAACAGGGTAATGAAAAAGTTTTATAACTACTCAAAGTCAACACATTTCAGCAAGTGTTAATGTTCATTGGTGAGGACAAATGAATGGGACACATTGAGGCTGTTTTCCACATTTCTTTCAGGTTCTCTAACCAGCAAGTTTCTTGTTCTAACATACAAAAAAAACCTCCACTTTATATCAAAATGTGAAGTAGGCAATCCTCAGAGTGGTACAAAAACATGTGACAACTGGGATTACAAACTGGACAAAGGAGTTGTGACTAATGAGACAGTGATTGTGCTTCAAGGTGTTTTTGTTCTGCTGGACGTGTTGGAAGACGCTCTCTGTTCACCTCAGTGTCTCACACCGTGTCCTTCAATGTCACGCACAGTGTACTTCGTCGCCGCTGGTCGACGTTGCTCCTTCCTCAGTTTTCCACCTCCTCCTCCTCCCCATCATTCTCTGCTTCAGGCTCCTCCTCCATCCGCTCCTCCTCCTCCTCTTCCTCCTCCCTGGTCTTATCAGTCTCCAAGTCGCTCTTCTTTTCTTTATCTTTGCGCTTCTGCTCTGACACCTCCTTCTTTCCCTTCTGGCCCTTCTTGTACACTGTTAAAGAACACACAACCACCATGAAACAGGAATAAAACAAGCCTGTCAGAAATCACAACACATTCAAGATCATTATGAAACCAGGAAAATTGTCTTCATCATCAGTTCAGTGTCAACAGATTTCAAATATTAAATATTAGAACCTTTTTAAGATGACTTAACTGAATTTAAAATTTGGTTTTGGACAGCTGAACTATAATACCACCATTTTTATCTATATGATGTAAATGTAAAAGATAAGATGTATAAAAATGAGGACAAAACACAATGGCATTAAATTAAAATTAGTGAATGAGCAAAAGATCAGAGCACACAATTAACAAAGAATGAACAAACTAATCATCAAAATGACCAAAATAGTGCACAAATCAACGAAAAAAATGAATATTCTATACAATTACCAAAATAGTCAAAAATTGACCAAAAGTTAGGTAAATATTGTATAAAATTAACTAAAAATGATCAAACTAATCTGCAATTTGACCCGAAGCACTCCACAAAACAAGATGTAAAATGGGTCATAGATAATTAATTTTTGTCAAACTGATGAGTCCACTTTGAGAATTTGCTGACTAGTATTTATAGTCTTAAGCCGGCCACACATAGAGAATCACTACTGATCCCAACTCGACTCTATGAGTCCGGTCGTCTGGAACACACAATTTGATGTACCTCACACCAGCTGCCGATGGCCTCCATGATTCACGCCTGGTAACTGGCGCCATCTATCAACAGCGAACATCGATTTTGTTGCACCACCTATTGTCTACGTGCCCAACCATTATAAAAGTCACAAAGTCAGAGTGGTGACTGCCACACATCGCCGAGACTCAGTCCTGGCAATTCAATATGTCGAATAGGCACCATTTCTGTCAGGACGTCATCAAGACTGTAAAATCTGGGTCGGGAGCCATTGCACATCAAGCAGATTTCCAGTTGGGTTGGGACGAGCCGAATCGTGATTCTCTATGTGCGGCCGGCTTTAGATACCACAGGAAACATTTGTATTCCACCACTTTTCAGGCATGTTTCCTAATGATGAACAGAAATACATTTTCACATACCACTGTTTAACAGACCACCACTTTACTAAACAGCACCTCATCTTACGTACACTGCAGACTGCCACAGTCCTATTAAACCAGACTTTCCGATGTAAAGGAGGACATTTAAGAGCCTTTACTACTTCACTATGGTAAACAAAAATCAGAGCAGAGGTTCATAGTGGTCTTTGTAATCAGATGTTTATCTTAGCTGCTTCATTCACCAACACCTGACACTGGACTTTTGTCTCCTGCTCCTGTCCTCAGTAAGCCCAAACTCAGCACAACTGTCATCATATTTTCTAAATGTCAATCTCTTTGGGCTTCATGACATTTAACTCAAGTATTTCTCCATGTGCTTCTCCCAGCAACCTGACATTTTTACCCCGTTAAACAGCAGCAGGAACATTTCGCTGTGTACCAAAGGAAGTCAATGATTTATGACAGACCAACATGTCAGAACAGGTACCAGAACTAAAATAGGTGGAAATAGAAATTTTTGTCTCATTAAAAGGCTAAGGTGCAGTACCCAAGCCGGTGTGTGCATCACCAAAGCCACAATAAAATAAAACTAAAAAACACTCAGAGAGCACAGACCTCTACTGAGCCAGCTCAGTTTCTCTTCATAGTGAAAAACCACCATTATTTGAACCTATGCTCATTTCCCCCATAATGTTATTGCACCAAAAGTAATATTATTAAATTTATTTGACTCTCATTATTGGATTCTTTGACCATGAAAACCTACAATTACCATTTGGAATCACATACACTACCAGTCAAAAGTTTGGGGCCACTACAGATTTCTTAATATCTGTCAAAATGGCCATTTTTTCATGCAAAGAAAAAAAAAACAATATTTAGTACTTATAAGATTTATTAATTATAGCAATTTGTCAATGATAATACCAACTTTTGTCAAAATAAGCCCAAACTTTGGCTTCATCAAAATACTCCCATTTTGCTTTAATCACTGAACAAATTCTGGACATCCTAAGCAATAATGAGTCAAAGTATGTGCTTGTCAATGCACTCCAAGCAGTTCACAAACACCTCAATAGCTCAGTTGAAGTTTCACTTTTTCTCAGAACAGTCAGTGGTTGTCACTTAATCTGTTTTTCCACTGATAGCAAAAGGTTAGAGTCTTATACACTTATTTGCCAACTTAAAAATTGAATTGGGGATTGAAATATATCTTCCTCACATATACAGTAAATATTATTTTTTCATTTTTCTTTACATGGAAAAAATGGCCAGTTTGACATATAGATTAAAAAAATCTGGGATGGCCCCAAACCTTTGACAGGTAGTGTACATATCATGATTACTTCAACAGTTATTCACAAAAAATTATATTTCCATAATGATGGTTTTCTTCTGGATGCAGCTCCATAAATGTTGAAAATACATCACATCTGTTGGCACATTACTGAATCAGCAGACTTTACACTACATTACAGTAGCTATTTTTCTTCAACCCTTATAAGTATCAGCATTCTGGATCACTATATCCAGAATATTGTCCATATCTGGATCAAACTTTGTGGTTTGATAGAATCAATGATGGTGTTATCTTCTGTTCTGGGTGTTATTTGTGGTGTTACAACAACAAATGTTGAATTTGGTCAAATCTCGCAGTGGTGAAGAATCACTTAAAAATCTAATCTCATAATCTAAATTAGATAATCTAATAATTTGCAGAGTATTGAGTCATCTTTCTTTTAAGATCCACGTGAATGTTCCCACAGCGCAGTGTGTGTAAAGATACCACAGGAAGCTGAAAAGTTGTATTGGTGTGATGCACAAACCTTCCAAAGCTTCTTTTAGAGGTTCCAGAAATCGCTCAAACTCCATTTCCTCCATCGCAGCCAACACGTCTCCTGCGTTCAGTGTTTTTCTCTTGGCTTTCATGGCAAAGTTGTTTGCACTGTTTGATAAAACACATGTTTTTGAGCTAGGATTAACAAATACACACGAGTTAAACCTAAAAATACACTATAATAGAGCAATAAAATGAGTTAAATTATCCAGAAAATTTTTTTTTAAAAGGAGAAAATGCAAAAAAATGAGCATATGATCAAGAGCATTAACAAAACACCCCTCCCTCCAAAAAAATCCACAAAATTAACAATGAATAAGAAAACATATGTAATGACCAGGGAAATTAATAAAATGAACAAAACCAAAGTATTCCACAAAATTAGCAACAGGTTAACAATATAACTGAGAAAAACTTAAACAAAAAGAATAAAATAAAGAAAATGAAGAAAAATAATAATATAATCCTGAAATTTAAGAGAATAATCAAGACAGTAAACAAAAACAAAATATACCACAACATTAACAAAAAAATAAACTATGATCAAGAAACCGAATTTAAAAAAATCCAAAATAACACATACAATTAACAAAAAAATGTACAATATAGCTGAGAAATGAACAAACCAAACATTCTGCAGCATTAACAAGAAATGAACAATGTAACCAAGAAAAATCAACAGGAGTTAATCAATATGTCTGTGATGGTTCTCAGTCTTCCGTCCAGTCATTTCCAGTCCAGTCGACAGAAGAAAACCACACGCCTAGGAATTAATCAAATAAACATGAAACGATTGAGACAAAAATTTAAAAACAAAATAATCTATCAAAAATGAACAATATAAAAGAAGGAAAGGACACAAAAGAGTAAGAGCAAAAGTGACACACTGAACCAAAAAAAGGACAAAATAATGTGCAAAATGAACAATGTTCAGTAGAGATGGCAGCAGTGGATAGTTCTTCTCACCAGGAAGTGGCGTACAACACAAACACACTGGCGGCTTGGGAAATGGCTCTTCTGGCTTCTTTGGACACATTCACCCCGTCTGGGAGCTGAAGAAAACAAACAAGAGAGGAGGAGGCAGATGAAACCTACAGCCACATTTCATCACAGAGAAAACAGGCAACATTCAGAGCGATATTGATGATTATACGAAGTATGTCTATCAAATAATGTGTGCTTATGAGGCTAAAACTATGTGGTTCAGTCACATCCAGTGTTAAGTATTAAAAGGTAGGATATTCACACATACAACTGCTCTAAGTTTCCAATAAGTGACGTCTTTAGTTCACTAGATCCCGATTGAAGTGCACGTTTTAGGAGAGGTATCGGAAAATTATTAGTTTAAAAATTGAGCAATGTATAGTATTTACTTGAAATTTTTGGTGAAACTGAACAAAACAGACCTTGGTCTCAAGTCAGCTGGGATAGATTGCCGAGCCCTCCCCGACCCTTGCGAGGATTAAGGGGTAGAAAATGGATGTATGGTTGAACAAAACAGAAACTGAATCTATTCCAAATCCATTAACTGAGGTGTATGAGGAACACTGCATGTCATGTACACGTGTTTGAATGGGAGATTTAGTGAAGGCGGAGGATGTACAAAGACAGCGAATGTTCTGGAAGACCATGCACATTACAAACTTGTGAAAACATTCAATCATTCATCACCAATTCAACAATCATTTCATTCCTCATGAAGACGACGCTGCAGCTCACACAGTTCTCTCAGTAAAGCAGTTTCTGGCCCAAAAACAAATCACAGTGCTTGATGACCCTCCCTATTCACCTGACCTAGCACCATGTGATTTCTCCTTTTCTAAGATCAAATCTGTTTCAAAGGAATGTTTTTGAGTCTGTGTCAGAAGTTAAGAAAACAGAGGTTCTGAGTCAATTGTTTGAAAATGACCCGCTGCACTGCGTTGATCAGTGGAAGACCTGAATGCAGCGGTGTGTAGATGTAGAAGGAGAGGAGACAAAGAGAAAGACACTGAACCATATTTATGCTCAATAAAACATAATTACAGCATTAGTCTCATTTTCCATTCAAATTTGCAATTTTTAGTGCAAGAATTCAAACAAGATTTTAGTTTATTAAAAAATAAATTAAAAAGTAATAAAATTTTAAATCATGCACTTCATATTTTGAATCGTATGTCTTTTATCATTTATATATTCATCTTTTACATCATTATACTGTTTTTGTATGTTAACCATTGTGACAGGCTTTAAATATTTTTGTGTTTAATTTTTTATATATCACATGTGTGGTTTAATGTTGGGCGACACGGTGGTGCAGTGGGTAGCACTCGTGCCTCACAGCTAGAAGGTCCTGGGTTCGATTCCAACACC
>JAQQAE010018496.1:0-11181 GCA_029823295.1 Pseudamia nigra
GGGCAGAGGGAGGAAGCACAAAACTACAGGGAAGATGCAAGTTAGTATCACAGTATTGCAAGACAATGAGGTGACTGTAGAGGTGAGAGATGAGGAGAGACAAGAGACAAGGAGGATGGAGAAAGAAGGAGGATGGAGAAGAGGAGAGAGAGAGAGAAGAAGGGAGGGTTATACTGTAGATAGAGGTCCAGGAAGAGTTAAAAGGGAGATAACGAGAGGTTGAAGAAAAAGCTTAGTGTGTCACAGTCCCCCTGCAGCCTAGAATAATGCAGCAGAACTAAGGAATGATTTAGTGTTTTCCTGATCTAGACTTAACTATATGCTTTATTAAAAATTAGAGTTTTAACCCTAGTTTTAAAGGTGCAGAGTGTGTCTGCATCCCTCACCCATAATGGAAGTTGATTCCACGGGAGAGGAGCACTTACACCTTTACATGTACTTGAGTAGTTTTTTTTTTTTTTTTTTCCGAATAAATGTACTTCTGAGGGTAGTTATTTTACAGAATACTGTTTACTCTTACTCAGTTACAAGACCATTGTGGGTTTTTCTGTCATTAACAGAGGGTACCAACAATTTTATCCATTTCTGTATAAACTGAGGTGATATGATACTGTTTTACATGTTTATATTATACTTTTAGTAATTGTGCAGAAAAGATCACGCGACTTACTGCTGGCAATGTCTTAGAGATAAGGTGAGGAGCTCGGTCATCCGGGAGGGACTCAGAGTAGAGCTGCTGCTCCTCTGTGTCAAGAGGAGCCAGATGAAGTGGCTTGGGCATCTGGTCCGGATGCCTCCTAGACGCCTCCCTGGGGAGGTGTTCCAGGCACGTCCCACTGGGAGGAGGCCCCGGGAAAGGCCCAGGACATGCTGGAGGGCCTATGTCACTCGGCTGGCCTGGGATCATCTCGGGGTCCCCCCAGAGGAGCTGGATGTTGTAGCTGGGGAGAGGGAAGGATTCCCTACTCAAGTTGCTGCCCCCGTGACCCGACCCCACAGATGGATGGATGGATGGATGGAAGATAACTCGACAAACTGGTGAACATTGGTGGACAAGCAAACATAACTGATAGATAACTACTGTCACAAACAAATGACAAGATAACCCAACATGTTCACTTTGAGCAGAGTCACATCTGGTACAGTACCAATAAGTACCAGAACCTGGTACTTATTGGAATCTGACCAATAAGTACGTACAGCTATCAGTCATGTTCTTAACCCCTTATCGATGATTAACGGACATGTGCATCATGGAGTAGACAACTTAAATTACAGTACAATATGCTGAAAGCTAAGTGTGGACTTTTTAAACAGTGATGGCAAACCCTCTGCAGCCAGTATTAAAAATTTCCCTCAAAGAGATTAGAATCTGCACAATGTACTGCATCCTATTCTATAGTTTATTGACCTTTAGTTTGATTAATAAAAGAAACATCAAAATATCTGTTTTAACTTTCCTGCCCTGCACTTAGTTAACCACGCCAGCGGTTTAGGAGCAAAACGTATATCTCTGCAACAGAAAATTAAAGAAATAACATCAGCAACAACTGTAATGAACTATTGAACTGAGAAAAACAGTAGGGAGATGTTTACATTATATTCGAGCTTCTGATGTCTCAATTGCAGAATGGGACATGAAGCAAATGAAAGTGGCTAGTTCCACAGCAGGAGGATTATCTTCGAGTGAGCCAGTTATACGTATCTGCCCAGATCGAGGCCTCCAGGAGCCAGAATAAGCAGTGAATTCAAAATGAATTCTTCTCTTCCCGGGGGTGGGAATTTATTTATTTTTACCGGCTGTTGAAGGTACAGTGTCTAATTCTAAGGGGTATCTATGTACAGAAATGATCTAAAATAGTACGTTTTCATTAATGTAGAACCACTTGAAAATATAAATTGTCAGCTACTGTGTAGGTTTGTAAAATAGAATGGTACTTTTTTATGTTTTTTCAAGAGCCTTGCATATATTTAATGGCCACTGAGCACTGCAATGTGCATCCTCATGAACAGCCCTACCAGAAAGAAGCCAGATATAATGAAATATATTTAAATTGATCAAAAAAATCTGTGAGATAAAATAATTTTGCTGGTTTGCTTGATTTCTTAAGATTACAATAAAGCTAATGCATCCTAAAAAATAAAAAAGGAGGCAAAAGTTAAGCAAGTTTATTCATGAACAAACAAAAGCACAGTTATTTAAAGGTAAATTTTAAGGTGCTAGATGTCATCTAGATCAGGGGTTTTCAATCGATTTTGATCCAAGGACCACCATTCTGACTAAGAAGCAACCTGGGGACAACTGCTGTTCAGTATGAGGACAGGTGTTGAGATTAGTTTTTTCTTACTTGTTAGTGCAATTTCATGGTGTGGTGAATTGCACAGAATCTGTCTATTCTTGGCCGTGTGGTGGCAGATAGCAGCAGTCTCGTATAATTTTTTTGGCTCCAGCCTTTCCCTGTACTTGTGTCTTCAGGTATGCCAATGTGGAAAACCCACCATTCATGATGCAGGCTAAACATTACACAACTACTGTACAAGGCCAGAGACCACTTGCAATGCGCTCATGGACCACCGGGGGGGACGTGGACCACTGGTTGAAAACCCCTGATCTACAGTGTAGATGATACTAGATTATGTCTGGTATAGTGGAGAACTCCATTCATACATACTGTTGCTCTGTATCTCCAAAGTCCCTTAACCTAACCACACAAGCACGTGTACAGTCAGGATTGGGGGATGGGTTACTATGGCAACCACCACCTAGTTTGTATATTAATTAGGTTGCAGCATTAATACAGTAAATAATAAAAACCTATTTTGACTGTAGTACCAGAACTACAATAGCCAGTGGCACCAAGTTTTAATATGTGAAAGATTAGACTCTAGGACGCCTCTCTCTGATTGCATGACCTTGAGTTCAATGTTGACCTTGAAGACTGGTAGGGTCTGAAATCATTTCACTTTGACTTGCACACATTTCTGTTCATGTAGGTTGAACATATCTGTATTTAGTGTTCTGTCCTTTCTGAGCTTTATAGCTAAAGGGACATTAACACTTAAACATACTGTATATTACCCATTATCAAACAGAAAATGGAAGAATTTGGACACTTTGGAATCAATCAATTCTTTCTGTAGATGCAAACACCTTCTTATAGGTTAACAAAGACATGGTCATGCACATATCAAGAATATTATATTACATTTGTCCAGTTAAATCCTCTTGAACACCTCTAAATCTTACACACCAGACCTTTAATAATCTTAAACTGTCGACTGATTCAAGTGGAACATGGAAAACAATCTTGCTCCTTTGATGTGATATTATGCAAATCACAGTTTTAGCTGGTTACTGATTAAATCTAGCTCAGTATTAGCTGGAACATCTTATTAAGATAAAAAGAAATTACTTTGCTAATGAAACTCTTGTTGAGCAACAGATGTGAGCATTTTTGGCTTTCCTGAAATTTGCTTTTTCCAGTGCAAGCTTAGACTTTCTTTGCATCATTGTCATTTCTCAGTTACACATAGACTTTCTGACACTGAAATGTAACTAACTTTAAAACTTAATCCCCCACCCTTTTGTGTTCTAGATCATACTCTAAGTGCCATTCAGAGTAGTTATATTTCACTTTTAATTTATCTCTTTAGCTGATCAGTGTCAGAGCTGAAGTGCTCTCTCGCACTGTTGTCTACCCCATTTGTCTTCCTCACACGCTTCAGCAATATCGACTAATGGCTTTATATTACTGAGTGATTTCTAGGGGATCCGGTGCACTGGAAGACAGATAAAGAGTGGAGGAGGAAGCATTACGGGTGGGAGCATCTATCAAATTTCTCCTTCTGCTATAGGCCTAAGGGAAAAGTTAAATAAAAAAAATTCCTCGTGTCAGTTAGGTGGAAATGTAAAACCGCCCGCTCCCTCCCTCCGTGGCTGTTGTATTTAGTTTACTCTGAGTTGGCAAGTTTCACACATCATTAGCATATTATTTATTTACACAGCAGATAAATACTCCGAGCTGGCAAATATTATACATATGTGTTTTTTTCCCTCTCTTTCTGTCATCCCCTCTGTCCCTTCAGGATCACATCTATAAACTGATGAAAAGCGACAGCTACACACGCTTCCTACGTTCCAACGTGTACCAGGACCTGCTGATGGCAAGAAAGAAAGTATGTGTGTTTTCACTTCCTCCCGTGGATCTGTTTGTGTAGGTGTTATGTGCACTTAAAATGTAACATTGGAGCGAGTAAATAAATAGTTTGGTCTTTGCCAAACTACGAGCCAATGTTCTAACACTTAACATATACATTTTATTACATTACATCACACAACTTTAATCACAATATAAACCCATGCACCTATTTATGGCAAATGCTGCAATGTAAACATTCAAATTTACATGTAGGAGGATTTAGTATGATCTAACTGATTATTTATTAAAAGAAAATAAACATCTGGTGATATTTTGAATCTTGTGACACTGAATAGATTGTTATGCAGGTGTATATGTGCAGTGTATAGGATTTAGTGGCATCTAGTTGTAAACTGCAGACTGCAAGAAATTCATTACCTGAACCTGTACATCCAAGTGCATTTAGAAGAAATGGCCACCGTCATGGCTGAGTGGTGAGTTAAATGTGGAAGTGTCAAAACTCGCAGTACGTTTCATATCCCCTGGGGGCTGAGTCCCAATTCCCATAGACTTCAGTGTTAAAATGTTCAACTTTAGAGTCCAAATAAATGTGGTTACAGCCTCGCACAGTGGTTTTGATCTGTATAATTTATTTCCACCTCTGTGAACACTGGAGCTCTCTCTCCCGCTCTGGCGGTAGATGTTTTTGGCGTGTTGACGCTGGTCGTGGGTGTGTCTCTCTGTTTCATTCAGGATCTGCGTTGCAGAATATGTATTCTGTTCATGGCATCTGGCAGTTCTTTGTTTCCTCTTTTTATGTCAGCGCTATTGTTTTTTATAATGTGGTTGAGAAGGTGGTTTTCAGGTATTTTTCATTTGTAATCTTCAGTTACAAATGGTTGAATTACTTTGTGAGAAAAAGAAAGGCACTGTGCACTGATACACTTCCTCCTTTTTCTTTACTTTTCGCCTCATTCAGCCTGAAACAGAGCAGGGGCGACGGACCTCTCTGGAAAAGTTCACCCGCAGTGTGGTGAGTGTCCTCTTTGTAGTTTAAACATCATTGTGCACATTACTGCACATGAATGATTTTTGATAGACTACCAGTTGAATCCTACACTATCGTCATGGTTATTCGGTGTAATGTGTTTGACAAATGGCATGTCATACAGTGTTCTAAATGTAATGGATTACAGTGGTGCTCCGGTTAATGAATTTAATCGGTTCCAGCATCACGTTCTGTGAGCGAATCATTTGTTAACCGGAGCAACTTTTTCTATAGGAATACATGTAAAACCATTTAATCCATTCTGGACCCACAACAAACTCCCATATAAAGTATGTATTACACACCCATGCACATTTATTCATTATTATTATTTGAAAAGGAAGTTACGTTAATTATCTGAAACGGAATGCATGAATTAGTTCTAAAAATGACTTATAAAGACACTTACCCAGGGAAGATGAGACAGAGTGCAGGTGAAGCTTGATGGTGATGGCAGCGGAGGAGACGAGGAGGAGTCGGGGGGCAGAACTGCACGTACTAAACAAACTAATACACAGCAAACTTAATCAAAGAAAGAACTGAACACTATCTTAGCACTATTTTTTATATTTTTCTATTTTTTATGATTTTTAAGAATCTTTTCTGTTTTATAATTTCTTTTTCTTTTCTGATTTTTTTTGCCACATTTTGATTTTTACTCACTTGTTTTGGCCTGTTTGGCCACACTTCCAGCATCACCACTTTCAGTAGACAGTGATCTTTTGCTGAAATAGTGATACAAAGAGCTTTGCCTCTGCCTACTTCTTAAAATGTTACAAAAGTGGGTCATGCAAATGTCATTCACTTGGTCTAATGCACGAGCAGTGAACACTTTCTCGGGGTGTTTTTTTTCTATGAACCCCCAGAGCCCTTCGTAGCAGAAAAGTCCTTAGGTAATCTCTGCTGTTGTCATCACCTCACCTCCTCATCGCTCTGAAAGATGCTTTGAAAGAACAGTGTAACTAGTAATCATATCGTATATACTGTAATACTCATGGTTTTTTTAGTCAAATTATAATGCAAGTATTTTACTTAAATCATTAAATTATAACTTACAAAGTTAAAATCCAAGCAGTACAGTGCTTAACATCGATTGCTGTATTTTACTGTAAAATCTTTCATATTATCCAACAAAGTATTATTCAGTATATTCCACATATAACATTGAGAAGTATTCTTTTCAATGTCATGGTCACCTGCCAGAATCAGCTTTAGGGTTTTGATTGACAGATGAAGGACGGTGTAAATTCAATCAAAAGAGTCAAGTAAAAACAATCTTCCAAATCTAAGCGTGTGCTGCCAACTGAATGGAGCCTTTCTAGACACACACGGCTCCTTGAGAACCATCCTATTCAGGGTGAAAAGACAAAAGAGCAGAATGAATGTTTAATTTAATACAGTAATGTTAACTGTAGTAACTTTTGTTTTCTACTGGACACTCCCCCCCTAAAAAAAACAAAAAACAAAACCAAACGTACTTATCATTGGGATCTAAATCGGGGTAAGGAGCCTTTTTCTATTAGTTTCCCACTTGTTTATTCATTTTTGTTGATTTTATTCAGTATTTTTTCAAATTTCTCATTTTGTTTTTGGAAAATTTTATGCCCTTTATAGATTATGCTCATTTTCTCCCATTTGCTCCACTTTTGTGGATTATTGTGTTTAATTTTTTGATTATTTTCTTCATTTTTGTTCTTTTTCTTTATTACTTTATATTTTGTTCCTTGTCTAATTTTTTTTTCATTTTGTCTTTATTTCTGTTACTTTTATTAATTATTTTGTTCATTTTTGTGGCCCATTTTGTGCATCATTTTGGCTAATTTACATCCTTAGCTAATTTGGCTAATTTGTGCATCATTTTCTGGATATTTTGTTCAATTTCTGTGTTTTGTTTGTTTCTCTCCATTTTTTTTCATTTTCTTTGTTACTTTGTTAATCTTTGTTCATTGTCTTGCTTTTTTAAATTTGTCTTTATTTCTATCACTTTTCTTCATTATTTTGTACATATTTGTTGTTCATTTTTGTGGCCCATTTTGTGCATCATTTTGGCTAATTTACATCCTTAGCTAATTTGGCTAATTTGTGCATCATTTTCTGGATATTTTGTTCAATTTCTGTGTTTTGTTTGTTTCTCTCCATTTTTTTTCATTTTCTTTGTTACTTTGTTAATCTTTGTTCATTGTCTTGCTTTTTTAAATTTGTCTTTATTTCTATCACTTTTCTTCATTATTTTGTACATATTTGTTGTTCTTTTTGTGTGGAATTTTGGTTTGTTTATTTTTTTCATTTTGTCTTCATGTTTGTCAATTTTCCTAGTGACATTCATTGTTTGGTTCATTGTCATTTTGTCCGTTATCCCTTTGATAATTTTCTCCTTCCTAGGTGACTTTGTTATTGTGTTTAATATTTAGCTTTTTGTTAGGTTCATTTTGCAGATATTTTGTCATTATTATGCATGTTTTTTTCATGTTATAGGTACTTTGTTGATTTTCTTGATCCTTTTTAGTTAAAAACTTTTAATTTTGTATTAATTGTTATACATTTTGGCAGATTATTGTTCATAACTTCAACATTCATTCTTACATACACCTTATAATCTTTGCATTTAAATGAGGAAATGCATAAAAATCCCATTGTAGGTAGATTTTTCAGTTATGCCACATTTCTTTTAGGAAACAGTATTACAGTGTGTGTATATATACTGTATATAAACAGTATTTTCACAGGTAGAAAACATCACCACTACAGTACATACAGTAATTCTGTAACTGCTACAGAATCACCAGAGCAGTTACTGTAGTGGTTTGATGTCATACTTGTAAAACTACTTTTACTCTGTGCTGTTTCTGCTGCTTGGTTTTGGCTTTTTCCCCGAGGGGAGATAATCCCCTTCTTCCTTGTTTTAGGTATTGTTTGACAAGAAGGAGGAGAGTTGGTCTTTGCACTAATTAATTTTTCAACAGTCAAATAAAAACAAAGAAGCTGCTTCAGGAGAAAAGAAGAAAGCTTCAACCTCAGGAGACACAATCTCTACATGCTCTAAATCTTACACTAGCATTTTTATGTCTCCAATTTCATGACATAAGAACTTTTTACTGCTGCTTTTTTCAAACTTGGAAAAGGTTATGGATAATTTTTTATAGGGTTTCCAAATTATTCTGCTAATTTCCTTGATTATTTTGGTCATTTGGTTTATTGTTTGTACTGTATTAGTTTTTTCATATTATTTATTTACGTTTAGAGTAATATACATAAGAAACTAGAAAGCATTCAGAGAGCGCAGACCTCCACCAAAGCAGCTCAGTTTTTCTTCACAGTGGGATACGACAATGAAAATAATTCATGAAGTTATACAACTTATCAGTTTCAGTGATATTTTATGCCTTCAATAGTTACAGTATTCATGAAAAGTAATATTTCCAGAGTGGCAGTTTTGGATCTAGCTCCGTAAACATTGAAGATGCATCAAATCCATGAGCACGTTACCGAATCAGAACACTTTCCTCTACAGTTTGGTGTCAGTTACATGTCTATAGCTTTATTTGCTACCTTAAAGTAGCTATTTTTCCTCAACCCCTGTACGTAGAAGCATTCTGGATGATTATATCTGGAATATTGCTCATATCTGGATCAAACTTTGTGGTTTGATAGAATCTACTATGGTGTTATCCTGTGTTTTATGGTTAAATGTTCTGGGTGTTATTTGTGGTGTTACAAGGACAAATTTCAGATATGAGATAACACAACAGTGAAGAATCTGTTATAAATCTTCTGGATCCAGACAATGATCCAGATCACTGCCAGAATCGAATCAATTGGTCTTTGTGCCAATTCTAACCTATCCTGAAAATTTTATCTAAATCTGTTCAGAACTTTTCAAGTTATGTTGTGAGCAAACAAACAGATAAATAAATAAACTAATGGTGACAAGGCAATTAACAAGTACGTAGACATATTTTACTTTCTATTTCTCCAAGTATGGGTCTCACCACTTCTTGGACAAGTTTGGAACTATTCTTATAGTACTTTCAGACAGACACGGTTCTGGTTCCTGGTCTGGAGTCTCAGAACCTTGATGCTTTCTAGTGAACCAGCCCCCCATTCACATCAATTTAACCCTCCTGTTGCCCTCAGGTCAAAATGACCCGCCACAGGGGGGACACAGGGTGTATACAGGAAATGAGGACAACAGCAGGGTTAAGCAGAACCAAACTGGAAGGACATTACTTTGACGGAAGTAAACACAACCCCGCTTGGCTTCACAATCTGAACTATGACATGCAGAATATGATGTCACAGTTTCTGAGGAAGAACCATCTGTTGATTGAAAAAAATACTTTTTTTTTTGTGTGTGTGAACACGGCAGCCAGTTCAAAATTAGGTAGAACAGCACCAGAGCTCTGCCGGTGTGAAAGCCCTACTAATGTATTCAAACAATCAATCCACTAGTTGAGAGGTCCACATTTTGTGCTTTACCCTTTTTCTTAAATTTCATAGAGAAAACATTTTAAATTGACCTTTCTTTCCTTTTTCCCTGTCTGTTTCTGGTAGTTTGTGTATGGTCTGAGCCTAAAAAAAACTGTTTATTAAAAAACAAAGATTTTTCAATTCATTTTCTTGCATATTTTGCTCCGTTGTATGCATTCCAAAGATTGTTTTGTTGATTCTTGTTCAATTCTGTTAATTTCCTGGATTATGTTGTTATTTTCTGTTCATATTGGGGATTATTTTGTTCATTTTCTTGCAGGCTAAAACGTGATGAAATAATACTCAAGACTCCACCAATCTGGACATAAAAGAAAGAGACCATACTATGCCATATCATACCAACTTCACTTTAAACTCCCATAAGCCAGAGTGCAGTACATTAGACCACATAAAGATCAATAAATAGAAATCACTGTGATAAATAAGATAAATAACCTCTGGAATTAAACCAAGGTGAAAGCAAGGTTAAACCCATAAGTAATAATACGAAAGCTGCAACGCTGAAACAGTGAGGAAAACCTTTCAGTGCTGCACTCATGCATATTTTGATATTGAACCAGCATTTTCTCATGCACCCCCCCCCCTCGTTTCCGCCAGCCCTCCCCCTCCCCCCAGTGTTCAAATGAAACCTAAACCTTTGCTGACAGCTGTCACAGTCACCTCAGTTCAAACCCTCCATCTCCTCGCAGGGGAAGTCTCTGACGGGCAAACGTCTGACCGGCCTCATGCAGTCGTCCTGACAACGCCTGGACCAGGACTAGGGCAACCCAGAGGAGCTGCGTCCCCCGGGGTGCAGGAGGAAACGTACCGTGGGGTGTGTGGGTGTGGCTGTGGGAGGCGGGTGAGGACACCCGTCTGCCAGACTGGACTGCACCGCCACATTAAAACTCACCTCAGATCAGATCCACAGGATGGACAGCATGCAATAAGTCACCAGACCTGACACCAGGACGGCGCTGCCACTGCACACAGACGCCATTCCCAAACTAAGGGTCAGGACCCAAAATGGGCCCTGAAGCATGTTTTATTGGTCACCAGTTTGTTTTCTGTTTGGTATGTTTTCTTTATTATCTTTATATTTGTTCATTTTTTTGGATATTTTGTTAATTTTTTGATCATTTTGTTCACTTTGTGGATTTTTTTGCATATTTAATCATCATCATTTTGTGTTGGGTTCGTTTTTTGATTATATTTGTTAATTTTCTTGGTCATTTTGTTAATTTCATTTATTTTACTATTTGTTCCCTTGTTCATTGTTATTCATCATTCATTATGGATTATTTTGTTATTTTGTTCATGTTGTTTATTTTTCATCTGACCATCTTTTTGTTCATTTCTGTTCATTTTCATGTTGTTTTCTTTTTGTGGATTATTTTGTTTAAATGTATCACTGTTGTTCATTATTTCATTGATTACTTTGATAATATTTTGTTCATTTAGTGACTGTATTGGTAATTTTTTAATTTTTGTGTTCATGTTTTGTTCATTTTTCTGAGTCTTTGCCCC
>JAQQAE010018497.1:0-11180 GCA_029823295.1 Pseudamia nigra
TTATAAGGCGCAGTGTCATATTTGGACAAAATTGACAGCGTTTAGATGCGCCTTATAGTGCGGAAATTACGGTAATAGGTGTGGCTCTGCAGCTCTGGGTGCAAACAAGCATCCAAACTGAACTAAGTATAATAGAGGAATGAAGTACTTTGCTTTATTGTTGATATTATTGTAATATTATGCAAATATTTATTGCTGTTGATAAAAGAATCAATGTTGACGATTAATGTTTTCAATTTGCAGTTCGCAGAAGGGCCTTTCCTCAACGGCATGTACTGGGAGGTCTGGTACAATAACAAGAGCCTGCAAGAAAACCAGAGCTTCATCTACTACGAGAATCTCCTTCTGGGCGTTCCACGACTTCGGCAGGTTAAAGTCTGCAACGAGTCCTGTTCCGTCCATGAAGACCTGAGAGATGAGGTTCAGGTCTGTTACAGCATGTACACGCCCAGCAACGAGGACACTGCCTCCTTCGGCCCCAAGAACGGAACGGCGTAAGGACTGTAACTGGAGTCGCGTGTTCATTATGAATGTGAATCCATAATAGTTATGGTTTCACATTCCTGCTGTTTCAACATGCACATTACATTTAAATGCTGTAGATGTTTGATGTTGAGCCCATTTGAAATATACTTTATATACTGTTGGTAGTATATTCTGTAAGGTCATAATGTTGGTCATAACGTTCTCGTATCTCGTCAGTTTCACTTTATGAGGTCTGAAGCGCCACAAAAGTTTGACTTAAAGGCTCATTTCTCAGCATTAAAGCTCCAACGTCACCTATTGTTTTTTTTTTTGACTGTGAACTGAACCTAGAAAATGTACATTTGTTCATTATGTGCAATATTTTGTTCAGTTTTTGGTTAATTTGGAGACTTTTCTTCGTTCATATTGTTGAATATTTTGTCCCGCGTTTGTCATTTTATGGAATGTTTTCCTCATTCTTTGTCATTTTGTGGTTTTGTCATTTTCCAGTTTTGTTTTCTTGATTAGTTTTCATTTGTGTCTTGTTTAAGTTTGTTCTTTATTATTGTTGTTCATTTAGTTGTTTTAGTGCGTATTTTACAACATCAACCCAAAATGAACTCACAAAAAAGTTACATCCTCGTTTTTATCCATCTTCTTATCCTTCACATAAAAAAAAAGCAAATGGGTGCATTTATATCAAAATTCTCCAAATTTGACTAAAATTCATCTCAAAAGCTCATTTCAGTCTTTGAATAGAGTACGTCTTACATTACTGTGTGGCACATGTGTAATGTTTGTTTTCCCTGTTGGTCAGGTGGGTGTACACACCAGAGAGTGAGATGAACGGCAGCGGCCACTGGGGGCAGGTATCGACGTACGGAGGCGGAGGATTCTACCAGGACTTGTCTCGCACTAAAGAGGAATCCGCGATGCAGCTGCAGTTTCTGAAAGACCACCTGTGGCTGGACCGAGGCACCAGAGCAGTGTTTCTGGACTTCTCCGTGTACAACGGGAACATCAACCTGTTCTGCATTGCCAGGTAGGAGTCGACAGTCACCGCATGTCCACGTGTGATGTAGTTATTGTTATTATTGTGGTCCAAATGTTCGTTGTATTTTATATTGTGAAATCAAAGTCTCACGTGAATTTTGAGCAGATTTTCAAAAAAAAAAAGATAAAAACTGAAAATGCGAGTCAGGTGTTTCCTACCGTGTTTTGCAGTGAGTACTGTTACGGTTCACCTCCAGGTTAGCTTGTTATGATTCCATTCCCGGACACCTAGGCCTGGCCTGTGCACTAAGCTACCCAGATAAATCCCTACAACTAGACCCTCATCGAACCCTACGTTTGTGTTCAGGACTTGAGTTATGTGTTAGACTAGCCCTGGGTGATATGCTTTGCCCTATCCCAAATCGGAGGAAGCAGGGGTGTGTTTGCAAAACAAACCATCACACGGCTGGGTCTGGAATGCGATGAGTTCCGGTCCACGGCCTCCGTCTCCAGCGGTCCACGCATCCTTCCAGTGTCTCGATCACCACTTTGCGCTAGGGGACGCTCGGCGATGTAGTTTAGAGTTTTTAGAAGGTTAATAATGTATATACTAATAGTGTCAGCATGTGACTTAAAAGTTCTGTGCTTCATTCCCACAGAACAATGGCTCAGGTCCGTTCAGCTACGTTGTCTCAGACGAGCTGCTGGCGTCTCAAAACCCTCTCTTCGCGTCTCTGAGTCGTTATTTCTGAATCTGTGTCTGAGCTGTGTTCGCACGCTGTATTCTGAGACTTCTCTCCTTTGTCATTCTCCCCTGTCTGAGTTCAAATCCCGCGCAGCCGCATCCCATTACACTGATGAGGGAAAGATTCACAAACCACGCCCACATCCTCCGATATGTCATCATATAAGTAAATCAGTATTTTTCCCTGAGCTGAAACTATGCCTATGGAAACTTTGCATTGTAACAGTATACTTATCTACATTGTGTTGTCAAAAGGTGGTAGTATAAGCTGTAAGTAGAACCCCCTGTGATGCTGTTTTCCATTTATGTTGGGAGTATAAAACAGCATCAGAATTATAATGATGCTGTGACGCTATTTTCAGAGATGTGCATAAAACAAGTCTACGGAGATGCAGCTAATGACAGCTGTCGGGATTAACAATATTGCTTAAATGGCACAAGAATATGCTTGAGAATTCAACTTATAACTTACTTGACTGTAATTAAAGAAATAAATGAAGAAAAATTAAAGGTTCCATACTGTGAAAATCTATCTTGATTGGGTGGTGGGATTTATCTAAACTCTGTGACGTAAAAACAGTACAGTATAAGCACACAGTTTTTATTAACTTATTAATTCAATCATAAAACAAGGAAATATGTAGATAAAATTGTAACTAATCATACTCAAGCATAAGTGCATTAGTACCGCTGACATGAGCCTGTAGAATTCTATATTTTACAACATCAGAAGTTACAGCCAATTATAGTCATGCTACAATTAACCCCTCCCCCAAAACCAATTTACCAATGTCACAAGGAAGCCTTTGCAAAACCAAGAAAAAAATGGAAGTACCTGTAATGCATTTTATTTTTTTAATGCCTTAAATAGCCACAAATATACAACACAGATATTAATATATTAATGGAAGTGTTATGATATGGAACCTTTAACAGATTTAAGTGAAACTAGCTGTTTTTTTTTTTTTAGTTTTAGCAGAAAGCAGTAAATCCTTAACATTTAACAAACTAAAAGGAGGTACGTAATATTTGACATTTTTGACTGATAAATAACCTAAATACTGAATAAATGATCAAAATATTGATTTATCTTATTTAATTGAACAAATACGGTAATCTTTGCAGGAATATAGCAGTATCTGCCATGTAATTAAACAGATATATCTTATAAAATATCACAAGTAATCAGTCAATCAATCAATAGTACTTTATTTGTCCCTGAGGGGCAATTACATTTTCTCCCACTAAGGGGGAGGGTGCTGCAGCCCCATGAAGAGCGCAGCTCTGTGCAGGTGGGGGAGAAAGTAGGGGGGGATACAATGGGTAAGACAACTAAAAAAGCACAGTTCCTAGAAGTAGGCTCCTTTAGGGAGCATAATTATGATTACATAGAAAAAAAATTCCATCGCACGATTAGCAGACAAGTTACAACACAAGACATTCATAACAAAGCAGTAGATTTCCAGAGAGCCTTGGATTGTGCCTGCTTGGATGTGTGAATGTCTTACCAGTCCCGATAGGGAAGTCGATGCGTCTCTCTCAACGTGTCCAAAGATGTAACGCACATGTCCGTAAGAGTTCACATTGACCCCAGCCAGTGTGTTGTGTACAAGTGGAGGAGGGAGAAGCCACAACTTCATTCTCTCACTTTATCTTTTCCCTGGAGGTTTTCAGTTGCAAGGTCACTTGCTTGGGGCAGCCAAAACAAAAATAACATAAGACGGTCTCACTTTCAGAGGCAAAAAAGAATTTAACTCCCCATTCCAATTCAGTATTTTTATAATCATTTTCAGATCTCAATTTCTGGTCCATAAAGAGCCCCCATCGATTCCAAGATGTTGACCCCTCCTCGATTTAACTCAGAAATCGTCCCATGTTTCCAGGGCTCTTCCCAACTACTCCAATTGGAGACGAAGCTTAGCGGGGCACACGCTTTGAACAGCTTTGTCCGTCTTCTTTATTGAACGATACACCAGGAAAACACCCGAGCCAAACGGCAGAAATCCTGTTATGATGGTTCTGAATAGATAAATATACGCCACATCCTCAGTCGAAAGCTGCGAAAAACACAAGTCTCCCTTATGTACCCGTCACCTCCATCCCCGGACGACATTTCGGGTTCCCCCAGACCCGTGTTCCTGTTCAAAAATAGGGTGTCAATTGCATTTAAGGTCCAACTGATCAATTCCATGATGCTTTTGAGTTCGGGCTGAAATGCAGTCAGAGCATGAAGCAAACAGAGACGGGACACAGCAAGCAGGATCAGTAGGGAGCGATAGGAAAAGCGTCCGCTCTCTGGAAGCTGGAAGAGAATGGGCACAAGTAAAGAAATGCGCACATTCTTTTCATTTGCAGCAGCTTATTTAGTATTGAGTATTTATCTCAAAACCATTTTGTGATGCTCTGTACAGGCTGCTGGTGGAGTTTCCTGCCACTGGTGGGGTCGTGACCTCGTGGCAGTTCCAGACAGTGCGTCTGATTCGTTACGTGTCCAGTTGGGACTACTTTGTGGCCGTGTGTGAGGTGGCGTTCTGCCTGTTCGTCATCTACTATGTGGTGGAGGAGGTCCTGGAGATCCGCATTCACCGGCTGCACTACTTCAAGAATCTGTGGAACTGCCTCGATGTCCTCATCGTTGTGGTGCGTATCAGTGAAAGACTTTTGCTGTGCAGAGAAACATGTTTTCCTCACTGTGCACATAACAAACCCATTGAATCTTACAACAAATATAGAAATTAATTTGGAGTTAAATTTGTCCAAGCATTTGAAATAAATGCACAGGAATTTGCATTTCTGCGAAAATTACAGTATTAGTCAGATGCAGCCATTATTGCTTAATGTAGCGAAAACGCAACAAACTTCCACAATTTTTATCATGTGTCGTCTATTCCAGTGCGATTCTTGGTATATGTGGAATATGCATTGACAGGTATTACCGGGGTACATACACCACCTGGGATGCGTTCAGGAGTGGTTTGAATTTGTGTCAGTAATCTGCAAGAAGTTAAATTGACACAGATCGTGTATAAATGGTGGCATTATTCAGTCAAGGTCGCAGACTTGACTAGTTACGTCCCATGGGTCAAAACTAGAAGAGGTGGGACCTTGCCTGTCTACAAAGCCCTTTAATCAGATTTCCTGAATTATATTTCTGCCCTTTCCTCAGTCAAGTGCCATCGCTATTATCATGAACATCACCAGAACGGCCATGGTTGGAAGCCGTCTTAAAAGTCTGTTGGAAAACCACACAGCTCACCCCTGCTTTGAGTCTCTGGCTAAACTGCAGGTGCAGTTCAACACTGTGGCTGCTGTCATCGTCTTCTTCGCCTGGGTCAAGGTATTGCTCGATTTTCTCTGATGGAAATGGAAGAACTCACCCTTCGGATCATGACACTAATGATGAGTTATTTGCCTCAGCTTTTTAAGTTCATCACCTTCAACAAGACCATGAGCCAGCTGACCAACACCATGTCTCGCTGTGCCAAGGACCTTGTAGGATTCACCATCATGTTCTTCATCATTTTCCTAGCTTATGCTCAGCTCGCCTACTTGGTGTTTGGAACCCAAGTCAACGATTTCAGCACGTTCCAAGCCAGCATGTAAGAACAGCACACACATTTAGCAATGCTGCTTCTTGTATTTGCAAACCTACATTTCATTGATTTTGCTGTTCGTCTCTTGTCATGTAGTTTTACTCAGTTCCGTATCATCCTGGGAGACTTTGAGTTTTCAGAGATAGAGGAGGCGAATCCGGTGCTGGGACCCATTTACTTCACCAGCTTTGTCTTCTTCATCTTCTTCATCCTCATGGTGAGCGATGTGACACGTGCTCATTGATCCACGTAGTTTATATTTCTCCTTGACTGTGGGCTTCTTATTGAGAGTATGTTTTGTCATTCCCTTGGTACAGAACATGTTCCTGGCCATCATTAATGACACATACTCAGAGGTGAAGGCAGACATGTCCCAGCACAGGTCTGAGATGGAGATGACCGACCTCATCAAGAAGGTAATGAACACAACAAACATCACGAAACTGAGCACTTCAGTTTTTTGGGTATGATTTTGACAGGCCTTTAAAAGGATTACATTATGACGTTGTTACGGTTCAGCCTGAGGGGGTGTGGTTTCAGCGTAGGGACCGACTGATCACACACTTGGAGGAGGAATGAGCGGCAGGTCTCATTAGCCTAGATTGGAGGCAGCTGTGAAACCATGAGGAGATAAAAGAGAGAGGAGAAGGAACGCCAGGGAGGCAACGAACCAGGCAACTGTGAGAAAGAAGTGAGACCGCCAGGACCATGCCATCACACTTTAGTTTTGTATATATTCACCTTAACAAACTTTGAACAGCAGCTGGTTACCCAAGAGTGGGCTAGCTGTGGACCCGAAAAGCAAGCAGAAAGACTGAGCCTGCAGAATTGCCCCCATCTGGGCCGTAAGCAGACATGTTGGGTGAGTCCTCACGCCTGTCCCTCCTCTAGTTTAGGGCCAAGTGCACTCACCCAGGGGAAGTACAGGTCAAAGGTCACATCCTGTGCAACACATAGGGACCGGTCAGAGGGCTAGCGTGGGGTCTCAGGTGAGCCATCGTCCCAAACACATGTTTATATGATGTTTACAAAGTTGCATTAATATCTTACTTTCAGATGTGTTGTGGGGAAAAATTGCATTGGCTTCACTGTAATGGAACTACAAAATAAGAGCAATATGGAACTAATAACAACTACTGCACTGCACAACAAGGATGCATAATGATTGGGCAGAGTAGATAAGTGTAAAGTAATAAATAAGTACTTGAATAAATGTAAAAGAATATGCCATTAAAAAGAACTACTCAAGTAGTGAGTAACTTTATAGTGTTGAATTTAGCACAGCCTACAATTGATAACAATGTAAAGGTCACATTGTCATTAATCCATTGTCTGACCCATGTATTTTCACACATGTAAAAATGCATGATGTTAGATTTGATTATTGCAAGATTTATTGCTTAATTTCTTCAATTTTGTTGATTATTTTGACCATTTTTGCTAATTTTTGTTCACTTTGTTGACCTACAATTATGTTGGTTATCATGTTCATTTTTGTCAATTTACTTGATCATTTTGTTCATGTTGTTGCTTATTTTGTAGAATTTTTTTCAATTTTGTTTTTTATCTTGTTCATTTTGTCAGTTTACTTGGTAGGTTTGTTCATTTTTGGTCATTTTGTGGTTGATTTCAGGTTCAATTTTGCTGGTTATATGATTCATTTTTGTCAATGTACTTGATAATTTTGTTGATTTTTGTGCCCACATTGTTTTGGTCACTTTTAATCCTGCTCATCGAGATCTAGCCAAATGTAACTGAGTAGAAGCATAGTTTTTTTTTCTCATCACAGATGTAACTGAATAAGAGTACAAAGTATTCTTAATGTCTCAGAAGTGCATTTTTCTCACAAAAACTAAATGTCATGGAGTAAATGTACTTGAGTATTGCAAACCTGTGCTTAAATCTAAGATGGGTTATTCCAAAGCAGCGCATTTAAGGTTTGGCTGCATCCTGTTGAAAATAATAATTTTGAAGACTTACAAGAATAGCGAATCAGAAAAAAACACCCATCGTACCTCTGCCAACACTGACTTGTACCTGTGCCAACTATTACGTAATCAATTATTTATACAATTATGATCTTCGTTCACCTGTTTTACAAATGCTGGTGAAACAGAAATTATATATTTGATTCATTTCTACTGTTTTATTGTATTTTAATGATCATTCTTTTTCTGCTAAGTCCAATGGAGAACAATCACCGCTGTGCTTTATTTATATTTTTTTTTACCTTGTTCCAGTATCTCTGTGCTTTGTAGATTAAAGTTGTCTCATATCTGCCATATTCAGTTTTATCAGTAAAAGCCAGAAAGACCAGTAAGAATTAGTTCATTTTGTATGTTTTTTTTTTTTATTAGGCTATTAAATAGACATATTCATGAAGTGGATGTAAATAAACTGCTGTTAGCCATAATGCCACTTGATGTTACAATTGCAACCAGTCCACACCCAACAAAACGCAAAAAGTTACGTTCTCATCTTTGTATAGTCATGCTCATTTTTTAAAATGTATTTGTTTGCATTAAAGTAGGGCTGTCAAAATTAACGCCTTAATTTGGATTAATCAATTTGCATGATTTTTTAAACGCGATTAACGCACAATAACTCAAATACTGTATCAAGGAAAAAGTGATGAAATCTTATGGTCCATTTGACCCACGTCACTGTAAACTTCTTTAGAATTTACTGCTTCTAAGTCAATTTAAATGTAAAAGTACGAGTCTTTACACATTTTGAAACAAATGACATTAGTTACTGATGAAAACAATGAACCAAGTGTAAAAAAAGCAAAAACATGGTCAGCAGAACATTAGAGGTTCTGTTAAGTTCTACAAAGCAGCTGGAATTTACTTTAGTTACACAAGTTTAAATTAGAAAAAAAACTATACATTTTAATGTACAATAAGTAATTTTGGTCAATTGTCAACCAAAATGGGTATTAATTGTGACTAATCGAAATTAATCCGGTGACCCTTTTTATTAATTTAGGTTAATAACCAATGGGTATTAATTGTGATTAATGGATATTAATCCACAGTGACCCTGTGATTAATCAGATTAAAAATTTTAATCGTTTGACATCCCTAACTAAATGTAATTCTGGATCCAGTTTACCTTCTTGTTGTGCATACTTTTGCCAGCATAAACAGGAAATACATATGTCTTTAGTTGCATTCCTGAAAGTCTTTAAAGTCTTGTTGGAATTTCCAGAAACTCTGTCCACGAAGTTCACAAAATGCAGTATAATACCACTGGTTAAATGAGTGCAGATGAGTCCTCCGTATTGATTTTGTTTGCAGTAGTAAGTATTTGTCCAATTCCCTCCGTCAGGGCTGTAACAAAGCCTTGATGAAGCTGAGACTGAAGAAGACGGCCGTAGACGACATCTCCGACAGTCTACGTCAGGCTGGTGGCAAACTGAATGTTGATGAGCTACGCCAGGATCTGAAAGGGTCAGGTTCATTATTGTTTAAAAAAAAAAACAAAAATCCTTTGCCGAGTTTGGATTTGAAAATGTCTCAACGATGCTTCCTCTCGTCAGTTGATTTATTTTCTTTTGTGCAGGAAGGGCCACACAGAAGCAGAGATTCAGGCCATCTTTGCCAAGTACGACCAGGATGGGGATCAGGAGCTGACGGAGCACGAACACCAGCAAATGAGAGACGACCTGGAGAAAGAGAGAGTGAGTGATGATGCCAGCATCGGCTCCAATTTTAAAATAAAACCTAATTATGATGAGGACATGCTGGGGTCACAGCTGGGCAGCAAAACACACCTGTCGGTCATATGTTCCAATAATTTTGCTCACCTGAAAAATGGGTTGGTTCAAACAAAAAGTGCTATCTTCTAAGTTCTTTAACCAATTTTGTTGTAAATACCTGGAAATAGGAGCTGAAATACTGATCTTTTGTCTCATATTCATCATTTGATGTCAAACCCAAATGTTTTCAGTTGCAGCAAAAATAAAGGAACTGGCCTCGCTGTTCCAGTACTTTTGGAGGGCACTGTATCTATGCTGTATGATTCAACAGAATTTATTTGTACTTCATTCTGCAGGTGTTGAGTACGTAATGTGCAGATCTCTTCTCAGCAATGTAGATATAAACAGAAGAAAGTAATTGCTTTATACATTTGAGATAAGAATATAGAGTATGTAACAATATAATAACATTTTAACCAGTTATTACGGAGTGTTTTTAAGCACAGTATTACAGATTATATTGGATACAAAATAAAGGTAAAGATGAAAAGGCATGCAATAAATACAGTACAGTACTTATAAACACAGTAAAAATGTAGAAGCCCAGTGCAAATCGATGGTGTTCTGTGGGTAGTACATGATCAGAACAGTGAGGAATGTTAACATTAATGCCCCCCCACTTGGAGTTCAAAGAGTCATATGGCATAGAACAGGAGCTGTTACCGAAGCTGCTCCTCTGGACAATAAGGTCTGATTTTTTTTTTAAACTTCTGTCTTGAAAAGTCTTTGTTTAAGTTCCATGACCCACTATGGCCCTAATCTAGCATCATAAATAGAAATAAACTCACAAAGGGGTGAAAAAAGTGACACACGCTACATAAGTATGGTAGCCTCAAGGAGTTTTTTTTTTTGTTTTTTCAAACAAGACTCGCCATCTAAAAAAGGTGCCCGTTTATGTCATATGGAAAGATGCTTACTGACAATGAAGCAAAAATATTTTCTACCTCCACAGTACTTCCATGGTTTGCTACTGCTACTACCTCCTCCCATGCCGTCCCACGTTATCAAAACTGATCATGTAAAGTCACTTCTGACCTTCGTTTGCAGTTGTATGTGTCCTGTCAGCATTTTTACAGACTTTTGTCACTGGGATCTATGGGCGCCATGCTTTCCGGGCCAGCAGGTGGCCCCGGTGGTTAGCCACTGGGGGAAACGGCTTTAAATTTCAGTGCTAGTCTGTGTTTGTATTGTTGTGATTTTTCCATGTTAGTGCTCAGGGTGTTTGTGCTGTTTTATGCCAGGAGGACTTGGAACTGGAACGCAATCCGCTGACTCGACCCACCAGTGGGCGGAGCTTCCCCCGTACCCAGGACGACTCGGAAGAGGATGACGATGAGGACAGTGGGCACAGTTCTCGGCGACGTGGCAGCAGCTCTGGGGGCGTGTCCTACGAGGAGTTCCAAGTGTAGGAAGCATTTTATTTGCAGAATTTTGGAAAGTACAAAGAGTGTTTTAAAATTTAGGATCCATTTTCTACTCGGTGTGAACAGTGCTGTCCAGGTCTGAAAGTGACTCTAAACCAGGGGTGTCAAACTCGTGCCATGGAGGGCCGAGACCCTGCAGGTTTTCTCTCCAACCAATCACCAAAGCAGGTGATTTCACTGATCAGCACTCCTTTAAATTG
>JAQQAE010018498.1:0-11180 GCA_029823295.1 Pseudamia nigra
GTGTAGTACATGTGACAACAATCTCCCGTCTTCTTCATATGTCTGGGCTATGGGGTAGGGTGGCAAGACGGAAGACTTATCTTACCAAGAAAAACATCCAAGCCCGGCTTCATTTTCCAAAAAGACATTTGAAATCTCCAAAAAGCATGTGGGAAAATGTGTTATGGTCCGATGAAACCAGGGTTGAACTTTTTGGCCAAAATTTCAAAAGGTATATTTGGCGCAAAAACAACACTGCTCATCACCAAAAGAACAGCATACCTACAGTGACGCATGGTGGTGGCAGCATCATGGTTTGGGGATGTTTCTCTTCAGCTGGAACTGGGGCCTTAGTCAGGGTGGAGGGAATTATGAACAGTTCATATACCAGTCAGTGTTGGCACCAAACCTTCAGGCTTCTGTTAGAAACCTGAAGATGAAGAGGAACTTCATCTTTCAGAACGACAATAACCAAAGCGCACATCTAAATCAACAAAAGAATGGCTTCACCAGAATAAGATTTGGAATGGCCCAGCCAGAGTCCAGACCTGAATCCAATCAAACATCTGTGGGGTGATGTGAAGAGGACTGTGCACAGGAGATGAACTCGCAATCTGTCAGATTTGGAACAGTTTTGCAAAGAACAGTGAGCAAATATTGCCACATCAAGATGTGCCCTGATAGACTCCTACCAAAAAAGACTGAGTGCTGTAATAAAAGCTAAAGGTTCTGCAACAAAGTATTAGTTTAAGGGTGTGTATATTTATGCAACCAGGTTATTTTAAGTGTTTTATTTCTATGTTTCCCCTTTAAAGGTCTCAGTTTGTTTTTCAATTGTGTTGTACAGGTTATACTGTAGGTCACAGTAAAGGTGGAAAAAGTTGTGAAAATATTTATCTTGGTGTCAATTTTTTACATCACAAAAACCTGGCATTTGAACAGGGGTGTGTAGACTTTTGAGATCCACTGTATATGGTATTCCATTGACTAAGGTTCCAATCGACTGAATACCATAACTCATAATGACTCATTTGTTTATATGGATCCTGTATTATGTGATCTGGTCCACCATCCATCTTAGAAATGTTCCTCCATTAATAAGACATAATGGTTCATAAATTACCTTAACAAGGCAAATCACTTTGTTATGGAAGTGTAGATTTACTGTTTGTCCCTTACACTCCACACAGCAGCAGCCTAAGCAGAGAAGCCCAGACTTTCCTCTCCCCAGCCACCTCTGGGGGGACTCTGGGTCCCCCCAGGGGAGACACAGTCCCTCCAGCATGTCTAAGGTCTGCCCCAGGGCCTCCTCCCAGTTGGAGCTAGTTTTGGCAACCGGGGACTGGATCACCAAGGCCCCTGCCTACAGCTGCCACCCAAACCACACAGCACTGGTTCCTCATGACCCTTCCTGCAGGTGGGGGGCCCACAGGAAGGCATGGTCATAAGGGTCTTCTGAATCGCTTTTAGGCTGGCCTGTCATGTAAGACCAATTTGCCTTGGGAGACCCTACCAGGGGCAAATTGCCCCTGACAACATAGCTCCTAGGATCACTCAGGCTCCTAAACCCCTCCACCACGATAAGGTGGCGATTCAAGGAGGGGTCCTTCTAAATTAGACTTTATAAACTGTACACACTGGATCTTTAACTGGGAACATTAGTGAAGATTTAACAAGGCCATTACAATGACTAATATTGTGGATGTCTCGAAATTACAGTCAACAAAATATATAGCAGAGTTCTAATCAATAATAATTAGGACATATTACATATTATATGTCACATTCAGCTACTTCCTACTGGGGATCAGCATTTCAAGCCAAAACACTGATTGACACTTGTTCATAACTAATATATTATTAATTGATTCCCCACTCAGTGATGCCGACTCCTCAGTAAGGAAAGTAGCTTTCCTAAAAGTCGCTGCAAGTCGCTAAATAATGTCATCACCTAATTTGCAGGATTGAAATATAAAAGTTAAGACAAATCAGCCTTACACTGCTTCCATCAGTCTGTGAAATCACGGTTTGATTCCCAATCCTCTCTGAGTTTTTGAGTGTACAGTTTAGACTGAGAGATGATGAGCTAGTCAGCTACATTTTTTTGCTTACATAACAGAGACACTCACACACACACACACACACACACAGGACGAGGTGAGGAAGTGACTGAGGCTGTGTGGGTCAGATGCAGAGTTTCACCCATCTTTTAGCGCAATGATTTATATTAGACAAAGAAAACCTTACAGCGGCGGCTTTGGCATGTGTAATCGATGTGCAGTCTGGACGTAGAGGCGTGAACATCTGCTCTGACCGCAGCTGGGATGGACTGCCTCGTGAGGACTAGGCCACCTGTGACCGCTTTAGGACGGGGTCCCTGGCAGCACCCGCTACTTACTGAGAAGAGTAAAAATGATACCTCCTTTCACGTCAGCCTCCAAAAGTCTCCAGTAACACCAGGAAACGCCCCTCCCCCCCCAACACACATACAGTATGTCCGCAAGCCATCGACATTAGACACACACCACACGACACCCACACGCTGGCACGGGAGAGAGCGTGCAAATTCTGATTTCCACAACTGTCTCTTCATTTGCTAATTCAAAAATGCTAAACACAATCACGGGGTGGGACTGAGCGATATCCTTTCCCATGAAACACGCAACAACTGTTTTTCTTCATCTTACTCTATCATGGCGTACTGTAACTTGATTGAAGGCTGACCTGTGGATTTAGCTTCGCTGTGCAGGTCTGTTTATGATGCGCTGCCTTCAGCTGGCAGCGCAACGACAGCTCTCCGCTGTCGTTTATTCATTTTGGAAGCACTCCACACTACTTCTGGACGTCTACTTTATCATTTTTTGTTGGGTTGGTGTGGCAGCGGTGTCCTCGCCACATGTCCCATGGTGCAACACGATTACCTGCTGGACTCGTTACTCCTCTTTGAATGTGAAAAGGCCCGTGTGAGGCATGCCATCGCCCTCTACTGTGTTACTACCAAATGCCAGTAAAAAACAAGAGTGAATGTTTATTTTTAGATTGACATAAAAGTTGCTTTAACTAATCGATTTTAAATCATTTTTGGACTATTTGAATATTTGAAAATCACGACCCATCCCTTTTCCTGCTGTCATATTCAGTTTTCTCCCCAGCCTGGCCCATATGTTAGACTTAAACCCCATCAAAGCCCGTGTAACTTGTAATAACTCTGCACAGGACTGGTAATGCTCATTATAATTCAAAGATGAGAACTCAAGTTCCTGGAAACATTACTTCCAGAATGTGTGTCATCGGCACACCCTTCATTTATAGGTGTGTGTTAATTTCATCACAGTATGTTTGGCAATAGCAAGTCACTCCATCCATCTAACCACATTTATTTATATCTGTGGATAATGCATGGAATGGAAGCCGTCTATTTCCATATTGGTTCTGCTGCTCTGATCTCAGACAGAGACATTGTACACAAGGCCTGTAGCTCACATAGGGCCTTAACAGCCTTATACCAGTGTAATGAGGTTATCCAAGGTGACGTTATTTGAGCACATGTATGCCAGCTTAGTCTCTTGCTGACTGGAAGATTCTTAGGTCACTGTAAAGTGAGTGTGCTGGGAGGTGGAGGGCAGGGGAGTGCACTCAAAATAAATTTGTATGTATTGCTGTTTGCTTGAACAAGCCATCTTTGATTTTATAACACTGGGCGACAATGTGATTATTTTATCATGGGAAATCGTTGCGGCGTGTCATGAGACGTTCTTTTGATTTACCTACCCCATTCATGATATCAAATGTTTCGTTCCCCCTGCTGCTCTTTTCATGCAACGGAATGAATTAAAGCATTCTGTCTGCTCTAATTGAAAAATGTACATGGGGTACTCAGTGGATGTTGGCAGCGCTCTCTCTGTATGTCTTTGTGTGGGTGGGTGGGTGCGTATGTGTGTGTGTGTTGTGTATAACAGTCTGTAGACAGTGGGGCACTGATGCTGAAAGATGTGTCCTCATTTTTGTGTTGCACTGGGTTCCTCTGGCAGCCATGTTGGGCTGCTCTGATGTCACGCGTGTGTCACAGTAGAACATTCAGCTCAGAAACAGAAGTGTGCAGTGATCAAAATGGCATGTTTATTCTCTCCATACCTCCCTCCTCTCCTCCCCTCTCCTCTCTGCGTCTTCTATGTCTCCCTGCTCCTGTTACTCATTCACCTGCTATCTGTACTGTAACAGTCGCTACTTCTGCGTGTCATTTGTCCTTAAAGAACTTGTGTTTCTTTATGACCGATCTGCTGGAATCCAAAGTTGTTTATGCAGACAAAGACCTCGTGATAAAATGAAAGTAGTATTGACAAAGAGGGAATTAAAAGCTGCTTTCACACTTGGAAGTGTGACAATCCGATCAGAGAACAGCCTTTTTTTTTTATATGTTTTCAAATTCTTCTCACCTTGCATGACCCTTATGCATTTCTGCCATACAATGTATTTCTTTTTGCAGGGTAGAGATCCGTTGCAGTACCATATACTGTATGTTTCAAACAAGGCAGAAGTTGCGAACCTTTCGAAAATGAAAGGTAAACAATTTAATTAGAGCTTGATATTATGGATTGATATTCAAGTCTATTTCCTTGGTTATCAAAGAAAATAAATTGTAAATATAGTAGTAAAAACTAGGAAAAAAATAACTAACCCCATTCCTAATAATTCAAACAGTTCTGATCTGCAGTCCTCCCATCATAAACAACAGAAACTGCCAGTACAATTCAATCCATTATCAGCAGTTATGAGCAAAAATGTGTTCTGTAAAGTCACAACATTGACCTTTCACATTTGATCAACAAAATATTATTGGTCCATCCTTGAGTCTAGATGAACATACCAAATTTGATAAGACCCCCTCAAAGCTAAAAAGAATAGCCAGACTTGAATGACATCGGCCTTTTGATAATTGCACCGTATCCTTACATCACACTGAGTATTTGTGCCACATTTTGTACCATTCTGTCCATCCAGTCTTGAGATATTGTGCTCTAAACATAATATGACTGACATACCCTCTTCGATGTGAATGAATCTTATTCAGGTGCTCAGGCTACACTACACATTTGAAGCACTCTTCATACATCTTTGTGGGGTTGTCAGACATCTTCAGATGTTTTTAAGATGCTTTAATACGTTGGCTTGCGAGACAGCTGCAGTCTGTCCCAGGATGCATTCCTCTCCAGACTGCTAACAGAATGTGTATTGCAGACCATCTCAGAATGTGTCCTGACTGATGGGATTTGAATATGCCCTTGAATGGGAGCGGCCACAGTTAAAGTGCCCATGGTATGCTTTTCCATTTTTTTCTGACTGTTTTACCATGTTGCAGAAAAGGAAAAAGGAAAAGGAAAGCACAAAACATAAAATCCACGTATTTCTGGGAAATTCTTTGGTAAAGCAAATCTCATTTCAGAAGCCTTGCAAATGCTCGGTTGCGAGACTTTTTTTCACTTTGGCTCACTGTGATGGTATAGTGAGCCGGACTTCCCTACATGGTCATTCTCACTGTAGTGGTGGCTAAGGGCTAAGCTAGTACTAGCCTCTGTGAGACCCTAGACAGCCGTAATGTTACAACAGCAAACTGGACAGGTGATAGTCTAAGTCTCACGCTGAATGGAGCTTGGCTCTGTGAGCACCAGTTGTTATAACATGTACAGTCCACCTCCTATGCTCTTACCAGAGTCATGGTTCTGATCAGTCCCATGCATGGTACAGTATGTCCTCAGGCCACACAGTGTCATGGATCCTAGCGTATAACCCAGTTTCACTCATGATCATCACAGCACGTACGTGCAAAGTTGTGCTATGCCATCCACAGCTCTATTTTGCTGATTTTTGGTGCAGTGGGTTGAATGCTGGCCAGCCCATCGGCAGCCCCAGTGGGACAGCTGGAGCAGTGTGCACACGGCTCGTCACCACACAGCTCTGCACCGTTTGGCTCAGCAGCAGCCCAACACAGCTCAGCCTCTCAAGTGGAGTGCACATGGCCCGTCACTCCGAGTGGGGAAAACACGGCTCTGCAACACCGCTAATGATATCAGCATTTGTTCACTATTAATTTGTTTCTCGCAGCGTTCAGAAACATAAAGTCACATAAGTTTGTCTTGGAAACCAGCCCTTGCCTGACTTCTATTCTTTACCAAAAAGTCCTACCTAGTCAAGCTCCGCCCCTTCGCCTGGAAGCTCTAAATAAGGCAAATCCACTCATTTCAGGAAGAGGGCTCCGCGCTTGTAATTTTGTGTTTTCATTCTGAAATAATTATAGACTATTTTGTGTTATGATGAGTGCACACTTAATTGAAATTAAATTGCTGCAAATGAGCATAACATGGGCACTTTGAAGTATCTTTTAAAAGGCTACTATATCCTGTTTTCATGATATTGTTGTGATGTTTTCTCTGTTATTTGAGGCATAAATAATTTACAGGACCTGGGTGTGGTCTGGTCTTAAACTTGGCAGAAAGCGCAGAAGAGAAAGTTTTCCTATTTCCTACAAGTCTTTTGCATAACTAACTCTCAAGTCTCACAAACTTGAAAATCTTTCAGAGTTACACAAGCTCGCGTTTAACACCAATTCCAAATAAAGCAAATCCAGTGGTTTCAGCTGGGCCCCTTGCTTGTAATCTTGTGCTTTTTTATGAAATAAATCACAGACTATTTTGGGTTATGATGGGTGCCAAGCTTATCTAGAGATACCCAAGATAAAAATTAAATCGCTGCTAGTGTCTCATGTCATGGGCGCTTTAAGGCCTCTTCGACACGAGACACTATTGCAAATGTTCCACAATTTAAAAGCAATATATTTTCAAAAGCTGACAAAAATTGTTGTTGTGTAGTTAAGTGAGTTCTATCATTGTTTATGACATTGTCTTATAGTCTTATAGTGTAGTATAGTGACTGGTTGTTTGCCTTGGCTTGCATCCGTGAATTTTTTTGTGCTGGATATTGACTTTGTGCACAAGAAGACATGCAACTAAAATTATGAAATCTAAGGTTTTCTTTCTAATCTAAGCTTATGTGCCATGATATTGGTTTGCTTTATGTGAATATGTCACAGATAAGACCGTCTGTCTAGAAAAATAAAAATCCACAGCATTTGCCTTTGGCATCACATTAAGTATGCCATACTTCTTGCCTTGTGACTTTGCTTCAACAAGGACACCAGTATACTCGCAAATAAAAGTTTCATGGCATCTCAAATGAGCTATATTCTCAAGCTGTGATTGTACCATGGCAGGAAGTGTACCAGTTTTAGAAGGAGTTAATTGGCTGTAGTACTTGTCAGCCTTTTTTAAGGGAGCCTGATAATTTATTCTTGCAAGTACAATTACAAGTTAGGTGTGTCAGTGCAATGTTGACACTCCTGGTCACAAAACATCTGATATGCAAGTATTCTAAAAGACTATGTGTTTGTGCAGTTGCATTTTTCAGATTGCTTTTTAGCATGCCAGCTTCATTTGTGAAAAAGAGTTGGGAAAACAAAGGGGATGACATTCAACTCCAGGCCGCCACTGTAAGAACTCTTCATACGTACAGTATGTACTGTACATTCTCTAACAGCCGTGCTTCCCTTTCAGTGACAAATACAAGGCCCTGGAAATTTATTGTTGTCATCCTTAGCCTGACCCCGGCCTGAAGACTAGGGCTCACGGGAAGACCTGCTGAGTGTCACTGACTGTCACACTGTGACAACAATTAGGTTGGATTTCACAGGAGGTCTGTATGTTTGCGAGTGGATGCGTCTCAGCAGTGGCACACCCTGTGCATTTGTTCCGAACATGATTTGATTTTCATGGTGCATAAGACAGTAGAAAGTAGAGGAAGTGGGATGGATGGCCATGAAATGAAAGCATGTCAGTGTGCACATGATCCTGCACACACAGCCATTACAGAGAGAAATAATAGTTCTGCATTAGATGAAAGAACACACTTTTTTTTACACTATTACCTGCATACTCTGTGTTTTGATACTTTTGATACAATTTCCAAATGTGTCTGGTAGACACCTTGAATACTGTAACGTTGTCTTGAAGTTACCTCAGAATGTTTTGCATCATCCAGGTCAGAGAGTTTATTGGTAACTGGAGTTTCCTGTTTTTAGATGCAAGGAGCTTCATCATCTCTGCTGACTCATCTGCAGTTCCTGAGCATTTTGGGTGTTTCCCATGACTAATTCAATCAAAAAGTTTATCTTTTTTGGTCCTAAAGTTTTAGGTCTAAACACATTAGACTGTCTTGAAAGCTTCAAGAAAACAAAAAGGTATTAAAAGATAAGGGTTATTTTAGATCTCGGTCTAACTTCTTCACTGATGCTCATCCGAGTCTTCTCAGCCTCCGCATATTCAAAATGCTGCCCTTTAGACGTCTGCTGTGTGTACAGTCACATTATGATCAGTGATGGTGCACAGAGACATACTATGATGAACAGTGGAAGTCTCCAATGATATTAGTGTTTACAAAATTAGAATAAACCATGTACTACAGTATAGACAAAAAACTGTTGTCGTTGAAGTAAAATTGCAGGTATGGTATAAATTAAATGTACAAAGCCATTTTGGACCAAAGTACACGTTCAGAATGTTATTCTCCACTTAACTCAGAAGGAGGACGAGACAAAAAATATTTCACCTGTCAACTCTTTTATGCGGCTTATTTTAGACAATTAACCACAATTATCTGACATAATCATGACTATTTGAACTATGCAACATTTGTGACAGACAGAGACAAAGAACACCTGTGTTCAGCACTTAAATGTTCATTTAGTTATCACTAAATGGTTTTTCTCCTACAGTCGGAGCAAGTATCACTGCGATATCTAAGTATGTGTGTTAATGCACAATTCGATCAGGGTCCAACGTTATATTTTGCATCCTGTGAATAGTTAAGCCTAATGCACTAATATTTTTTATTCTTGAATCAATTACTGTTATTTATCTTCATCTGACTGGCTGACTGGATCGAGACGACGGGACACAGCATTCTGGACCAGGGTTGAGGGAGGTGTAATGAATCAGCCACTCTGTCAACTCGGGAACGATATGAGCTAGTTACAGTCTTTTCATGCATCCATGAGACACACAGTGCGTACTTCATATTATTTGTAGCACACTGAAGCATTTAGTCTAGAAATGAATCCAGCTTTTATGGAAAATGTTTGAACTTCATTTTTATTTTTAAAGTACTGCACTGTATTAAAATATTAGCTTTCACTCATTGATAACAATTAATATTTCGATTTAACAGAAGTCAGAAGAAAGCCCCATAACCATCTGTTTGTTTGGGTTGTTTTTTCCCTTTCTTTTTTTTTAAAGTCTCCTTTGCCAGTCCCTAAGAGTGTAATTAAACACAACTGAAATTGCTGTCCAAAGAAAAACTGATAACGTTGTACTGTTTCACCGGTTTCCCTTAAACAAACGTTTCATTTTAAGAATTATTATGGCGATCCATAAAAGCACAGCTAAAGGTTGTTGAAGAATATTATTCCCACGTCGCTGGTTGAAGAGCTGTGTGCTGGGGTGAAATTAAATGCTCGGACGCTCCTGGAAAATGTATAGTTGTGTGTGTTATATTTTGCACCCCCGCCAGCCACGTGACAACTCAGTGCAAATGCCAGTGTGAGATTTTATTAGATAGAACTGTCCCATAAAAGACACATCACATGGCAGTCACAGTGTGCTGTCTACATGCACACATTTGCTCAATAACGTGCACTGATGGACTCTCTCTTCCCTCCTTCGCTTCCTCTGTTGCTCGTAAAGTTTCCTTTCTGCCTTGAAATTAGGGAATTTTTAGTATTGTGTCAGTGGTTGTTCAAAATATCTCGGTCTTGCATGAGTTCTGGTCGTGGTTCCTTGCTGTTTCAATGTAACACGTATTGCTCTAAAGTGGAACATCCCACGGGACTGCCTGGTTTTGAGCTTATTCTAAAACCGACTCCTAATCCTCTAATGCTTTACCCCTTTTTGTTCTTACGCCGTCTTACTCTTTCTTGCTTGTCTTTCTTTTATACACTGTTATCTTTCATACAGAACGGCAGCCTGGGAAGCCTACTTGGTAGAGCTGACATTTTGTTGGTAATATGGAGGTGGAATTTCTTCTGATTAGAACAATGTGTCATTTTGTTGATATCACTTGCCTTCATCTGTTGGTCTGTTTAAAGCGTCAGCACAAAACGCAACCGCATAGAATGACTTTATATAGGTCACTTCGTAGCAGGGACTTGGAAAAAGAATAATACTGGATAAATAAGTCCTTTTAAAGCACATGGTACCACAAAATGAAAAACGTTTGTGTTTTCACTTCTAATGAAGTCAAAAGTCCAGTGTGTGAGCTTTAGAGTGGTTTAAGTGGAATGTGATTTCCAAAATCATGTTTTCATTCGGGTGTGAGCACATGACAAAAGAATGTTTTAGTGACCTTATGGTGAGGGACCATGTCACTCTTCAAGAAATGTGCCATATTCTGCCTTTTTTATCTTGTGTGACATCCACCATTAAGATACTGTACTTTATCAGCTGCTGAATCAGTTAATGTCAGGGAAGTGTCATAAGAACCAGAAGCCACCGTGTGTTTACTGTGTTGTTCTTTCTTTTGTCTCTATCCTGTCCACTAACTTCAACCGGTTGAGGCAGATGGCCCCCTGCGCAGAGCCGGTGGCCCTGCATTTGGTGGGCCCACCCCGTGCAGGAAGGGTCATCAGGGTCTGGTGCCACGTGTTTTGCTTCCTGTGGGCCCACCACCTGCAGGAAGGGTCATAAGGGTCTGGTGCTGTGTGGTTTGGGTAGCAGCCAAAGGCGGGTGCCTGGGTGGTCCAATCCCCGGTTGTCAAAACTAGCTCCAACTGGGAGGAGGCCTTGGGGCAGACCCTGGACACACTGGAGGGACAGTGTTTCTTGGCTGGCCTGGGAGCGCCTGGGGATCCCCCCAGAGGAGCTGGAGGAGGTGGCTGGAGAGAGGGAGGTCTGGGCTTCTCTGCTTAGGCTGCTGCCCCCATGACCCTGACCTGGATAAGAATCAGAATCAGAAACAGAATGTTCTTTATTGCCAAGTGTATATACACATACAAAGAATTTTTCTTGACATTAAGGTGCACTCGTATTGAAAGCGCGCCAAAATGCCGAGGCAGCCGTCCGTGGCGCCCTCTTGCAGAAAGTGGTGGTGGTGTGGGG
>JAQQAE010018499.1:0-11180 GCA_029823295.1 Pseudamia nigra
GCTGCTCCCCTCAGGGGTCGCCACAGCGAAATACCAATGATTCGCATGTTTGATCTGACATAGGTTTTTTACGTCGGCTGCCCTTCCTGACACAACCCTCACAACACTATGTACTCTAAAAATGGACATTGTGAGTCTGGACCAGTGTACATTTCCAAACTGTTTTAGATCATTATTAAGGTACTAATAAACACCCCCTGAAGCGCAGTGGTACCCCGGTTTATGAGCACATTGGCTTACGGATTTCTCGGGTTACGAGGAGGAAATCGAGCAAATTTTTGTACTGGCTCACATGCAAAAAATTGGGCTGCAAGTAAAATTGTTTGCGAGTCCTCCGATAGAGAGGACAATAATAGTGTTAAGTTATTTCTTAGATTAAGTTTGCTCTTTACATTTAGTACGTGTATGTCAAGTCTCCGCTTCCCTCCCTCCTCCTCTGCCATCTAGCCTCCTTTGCCTTCAGCCATCTGTCTCCAAGATAACATGTCCTTATAAATAATTTTTTTAGAACTAATTTCATGCATTCCTTTTCAGATAATTAACATAACTTCCTTTTCAGATTAAAAAAAAAATTCTTTTCCAGATACCTTACGTGCATGTCCAGGTATGTACTGTATGTATGGGAGTTTTCTTGGGTCTTGGAAAGGATGAATTGGTTTTACATGTATTCTTATGAGAAAACCAGTCCCAGGTCACGAGCTTTCTGCTTTACGAGCTCGATCCTGGAATGAATTAAACTCGTAAAACAGGGTCCCACTGTATTTCACAGTGATTCAAAGTATTTTCCAGGTTGTTGGCAATAACCTCCTGAATGGCTAAATCAAAAAGTTATGCTATGCGAAGAAAGTCATTTTATGCATTTTTAAAGCTGTTTTCTAGATTTTTTGTGAGTGGTCTCTGTTGGGAAAAGGTAAAATTGCTATTTTGGAAACATCTCCAATACATCTGAGTATTTTATGTCTTTGTTGGGCTGTAATCTCATGTTCAGAGGCCTTTGGGGCACTTTTAAAGCCCCTGTCTAGGTTATGTGGTAGTGGCTTCTAGTGGCAAAATCATAAGGCTATATGATGGCAAAATTGTCATTTTGGACACTTCTCCAAACTTGAAAAAAAAAATGGCCTGCTCTACCTACTGAGCCACAATGGCCCTGTTCTACACATCTCCAAGTGGGCACACTAGTTACCTCCACCAAGGAGGTAATATGATCACAGTTTGTTTGTTGGCAGGATTGCACAAAAACTACTAGACGGATTTTGATGAAATTTTCACCAAAGTAGTCCTTGGGCCACTGATGAACCCATTAAATTTTGGTAGTGATCTGGGTCAGGATGCAGATTCTGGATCATTTTTTCATTTTCCTTAACACTGTGACATAGGGCCATTTATCAAAATACATATGGCAGCCATTTTGAATTTTGTGGTCATTTTTAGTGTTTTCTCCCACCACATCTGAATGAACTCATTCTAGGGGTTTTACTTAATCATTTTCATATGTGGCAATGTCAAACTAGACAAGATGATGACCCAACAATGTTCAAACTGTGAGTGTTCGTGAAACTATACGTTGAGAGTGGGGCCACGGATTTTGGGACCTCTCCATGAATAAACTGTTGTAACTCAACAGTTCTCCATCCAATCTGCACCAAACTTTACATGTATCTTAAAGGTCCTGTCCTGAACACAACCATATGACCATAATGTATCTCAGTTATAGCACCACCTATAAATAAGCAAAATGCTGTATCTCAGCTCCAAATGATCACATCTGTCTCAAATTTTACATGTATGAGTCCATGTCTGAACACAAGTGTACAGCAACATTTAATCCCAGCCACCTGCTGGGATTAAGAAGTCAGGCTCACGGTACTGACCCCCTCTGATTGACGTGGACTTTGCGAGGTGCATTCTGCAGGTGATCTCCAGTGGCGAAAGGGCAGAGAGACCCCTTGGCCGCTGCCTGGTCGCGGTTGCACAGGAATGTGAGGACCTGTTTGATGCTACTTGCAGTTTTAATGATTTTGTGGATTTTTTTTTCAATTTCTTTACGACGTTGTTAATTTTCAAGTATATGCTCCTTATTTTTACATCTACTCGTTCAGTTTTTGTTGCTTGTCTTGTTCATTTTGTTAACTTGCTTGATTATTTTTACTCATTTTTGGTCATTTTTGCAGACAAATCAACAGGGTCACATAACCTTTTTGGCTGGTTAAATAAAATACCAGTTTGGGTGAACAGCATCCTTGGCAGAGGTATATGCTCTCCGAGTGCCCTCTAGTTGCTGTATATGATTCCTAGTCCCTGATGCATTTTAGGCACTTTAAATGTTCTTATCAAAGTTTTTGTCATAATGTCTTCTGATGGCAAAATTTAGGATATATTATTGCAGAATTGTCAGTCTGGACACATCTCCAAACTTGCACAAGCGATACTCCATATGATTGTGTGACCAAACAATTTCCACTGGGATTAATAATGTACAGTATTTCTCATTCTGATTATTTCATCTTTATGTAATGCATTCCTAAGCATTTCAGCCATTTTTAAACCCTGTTAGTGCGTTGACTCCTGGCTCCTTGTGTTTGTATGGACCCCATGTGTTCAAATAAAACAGGTATTCTATATGATGATATGTTACACTTCTGTGCACTATCTGTAGTGCATTTCCATAATTTTTAAGCATTTTAGAGTATTTGAAGGAGGCATGCAGTGGCAAAATTTAAAATGGCAAAATTGTCATGGTACATGGTCTTATAACACCTTTCTGCCCTGCAACACCCAAAGTGTTTTACACTGCTTTCCAGTCACTCACACAAGCACATATACACACCAGTGAACAGCCACTGGGAGCAACTGCAGACACACAATGAGCTGGGGATCAAACCACCCACCTTCTGGTTCATGAACGACCCCTTCTACCTACTGAGCCACAGCTGTTCTGTCAGGCAAATTTGTACAGTAGTTGCTATATATGATTGCTAGGTCCTAAAATAATGCTCTCTGATACAGTTTTCACAATTTTAGAGTAATTTCCCAGGTTTTGGTAGTGGTCTTTGTTGGCAAAATTTTAAAGCTAGACCTTGGCAAAATTGTCATTTTGGACACATCTCTGAATTTGCCTAAAAATGATTCTATATGGTAGAGTGTGGAAAATGAACAAAATAATCAAGAAAATACAAAATTGTCATGGAAGTAAAAAGAAAAGAAGAAATTGAACAAAAATAAGCAAATCGCAAACAAAATATTCCACAAAATTGCCAATAAAAACTAAAATTATCAGAAGAATGAACAAAAATTCACTGAAATGAATACAGTGATGCTGAAAGATGAACAAAAATAGTTTGCAAAAGGACTCAAAATCATCATCCCAACATTGACCAACATTCAGGAGTGTGCCAACTATCATACTAATGATAATGATACGTTTTTCTAAGTTCAGGTGTGACTAATTCTAGGAGTTTTTTTTAATTATTACTATTATTCTTTTCACTTACTATAAGATTATGACACTGGACAAACTTGCAGTACAATCTCATGTAGTAAATACATAATACAGAAAAATATTAATTCAATAGAATATGTAAAACAGACTAGTGGATGTTAAAAATTTGACATGCATCACTGCCCTGGGATAGGGTTACTCTGGCTCACTCATGACAGAAGCTGTTTCTCTAGCAACTTGGACTAAGCTTGCAGAAAAAGAATGTGCATACTTTCAGTTTGGGATTCTGATTTACAGTCTCTGCAAACATAGCTGAGCAACAATTATAGTGCATTGAGAATAACTCATCCAAACCATGTGTACCCTTTTGTTCTAGTACTGTCAAAATATGATCTTCTTTGGGCTGTTCCCTTTAGGGACTGCCACAGTGAATCATCTGCCTTCAACTGGATTTGAAGATTTGCATGTTTATTTTGGCCAGTTTTAGTTTTACTTTGGATGTCCTTCCTGACACAACCCTCTCCATTTATTTGGGCTTGAGACTGGCACTAGAACTACACTTCTTTGCGGATCCGGCAGGAGGAAAATTGATTGATAAAGATTGATTGATGAGATTTCGGCCTTGAATTGTGAAGCGCCTAGAGATAATCGCCGATTATGACTGGCGCTATACAAATAAAGATTGATTGATTGATTGATTGATCCTTAGTGGCTGGATTATGTCAAAATATCATCTGTTTTTTTGTAATCTGTCTTTTTTGTATCTTTACAGTATTTGCAGATAAAGCACAGGTGGTAGGCCAAGACCCATTACATACATTGCACAAAGAAACCTCCACACAGTTGGAAAGGTTGCAGCTTAGTAGGTGACTTTTCACACATATTTTGGCGCTGTCCGAAACTAGAAATATATTGGGGGGAAAAAAGACATTTGTGTAGAGATGATTCTCTGTCATAGTGTATTTGACAAAGAAATGATTATAAGTCGTTGTAAATGTACTGCATGTAACTCCTATCCCTGCAATGTTAAATATTTCTTCATATGATGATGTGAGACATGTACGGTAGTAAGGGACTGTCAATGACCTTGTTTTAATAAATGTTCTGATAGATAAATAAATAAATGAATAAATCTTTACACATTAATTAAGTATATTTTCTGGAAAATATTTTGACTGTTTGACTGTTGAAATAATGTTTCATGTAGTGAGAAAAGAAGGAACCCCTCTCCAGTGGCTCCTGTGGCTTGGCTCAGTGATGAAACACATTATAATAAATCAAAAATAAATCACAATAAATCCTATATCAGCAAGAAGGAAAAAAACTAAATAATGAGAAAAAATGTTTTAAAAAAATCTACTAAAATAAACAGAACACTCAAGTTAATGACCAAAACCAAGAAAATTAATGGAATATGCAAAATAATGAACAATATTAAGACAAAACTAATGAAAATACTGGTATAAACAACATAATAAAAGAAACTGAACAAAAATTACAAAGCTGAAATCATATACAGTAAGTGAAAATGAATACAAAATGAACAAAATAAACAAGAAAAGAAGAAACTGAACAAAAATAACAGCAAACAAATTTTCCACAAAATTACCAATAATTGACCAAGATAATCTGAAAAATGAACCAAAAATTCAGAGAAATTAATAAAATGCTAGACAAAATTAACAAAGGTGAACACAAAATTTACAAAAGAGTCTGCTAAAGGAACAACACTGTTCTCAATAAAATGAACAATAATGTAAAAACTAATCACGTAAATTAACAAAAAATGTAAATAATCAATAAATAAAGAGTATCAAGTTAATACACAAAATCAATACAAGCAAAAAAGTAATAAAAACAATGAAAAAAGTGTGCATTTCTTATGAGGCACAGTTTAAGGTATATTTTTGTGGCTCTTGACACATTTTTACTTTTCGTATGAAAATGACACTTTGCATATTATAGGTTGCTGACCCCTGGACTAAGGAATCAAAGAAACGAAGGAGAGTTATTTTGAGATTGTATTTCAGTGTTCTGTTACAAATTCTGCGCCGAACAAGAGCTTAAAAGGGGTTAAATATGTACTGATAACCTTCCTGGTGTCCTTGTTGTTGTTTGACATTTCAGTACACGGTGAAGAAGCGGGTCACTAAATACATTACTTAAATCTGCATGTCACAGTGCTTTTTGGCTTTGCAAATTACATGAATGGACTCATTTTGTTAATCTTCTCTGCCATTTTCCACTCAACAATTGGCATACCTCAGAAATACAAATTAATTATTTTAAAAGCCCCAGAAGACTACATTTGTGTGTTACTTCATGCATGCAAAATGTGTTTCTAATATGGATGGATAATCACATTATTTATATTAAGAAATGTGAAAAGGGAATAACTACAAGTCTAACAGTGACATTAATGGGCCTGGCTTTCTGTCTAAATGCATGAACCTCTTGGAAGGGGGAACCAATAATAAAGGTAATCTAAACCACGACTACTGACTTCCCTAGAGTCATGCTGTTATAGCAATGCAACATTAAGTGCAGGTATAGCTCCACAGACCCAAATGTATTAAGATAAGCAGCACAATACCAGATCCATTTTCTTGATTGCCTAGATAACCTCTGCCCCTTTCTCATGAAATACTGCTGCAAACTTTATGCTTTCAATTACCATATACTGTAGCCATTATCTTGATTGATTGGATAAGTAACCAGAACAATGGCAGTTTTGCAATTCATCAGTGGAAATAATTGCACTGCAGGTGTAAAGAATTGTGATCTGTATTCTGTTTACTATGTATAGACTTAAAATTAAGTTGAATTGACCGAATCCCAAGAGCATACACTATGCAGTCTGTTGGTGTATAAGCAGTCGATAGTGTAGCATAATGCCAAGCAGCTATTTGACATTTCATTTGACATTTGTGCTTTGGTGATGAGTTCTTTATTCCACAGTCATTATGATATAATCTGCAGTAAGTGCTACCAAAACCTCGCAGCCTTGTCTTTGCCTGTGACCTGATCCATTTGCTTATAGGTGGAATCTGTATCCCTGTGGCATGGACTTCAATGGAAAAATATCAAAATATGTGATTCATCATTCAAAAAAGCAAAGATTCCACTGTAAACAAAAGAAGTACATGTAGGCTATAAATGCTGCCATTTAATGCTGTGTTATGACTTCTATTACCTTGACAGACATGTGTGAAGTTAGGTGGCTAACCCTCTACACAACAGCTGAATATACAATCTGAATTTATTTCATGAGGTTATTCCACGAGACATGTTTACACCAGCTCTAGCAAAAACATTAGGTTTAAGAGACAAACAATGACTGTGACCTTTTTGTCATTGGTATTTGTGTAACATCCAGATCACAGTCATGGCCAGGGGCAAGGCTAAGGGAACATTACACACCATAAATTGCCTCCTCTGCTGGACAAAACTGTCTGTTTTCCAATAGGCAGCAGATGCAGACAGGCAATATGAACCAACAACCTGATTGTTTCACAGGGCTTCATGACCCCTCCAACAACTACCCCCTCACCCTACATCCATCATAGAAAATGATGAGGTGCATGTTTGTCTCTGCTTTATATGCATTTCTGCACAGCCTGACAGAAAGCTGTCATCTGTAAACCTGGAGTGATTTTCCACCAGCATCCATGGAGAAAATCTTCGCTGAATTCAGAGCTGCTAGGCTTTTCTGATGTTTGAAAGTGCCGGAGACAGGCCGGCAGGTTTAAGCAGATTAATTAGGGTGTAGCGAAAACTGTGAAAAAATCTCTCTTCCATAGATACTTTATCCACTGACACAGCTTTGTATACCAGCAAGTCCCTAAAACATGCACACTGCCACCCGCATCTCTCACTTACTCTCTCACACACAAGCACATTTCATATACACAGCCACACTGCTGGAGGGCCAAAAAAGCTGCCATAGCCCCAGCTCATCCTCTTTCTTCACGGTTAGTACAATAATCATGCCCCTCCCTCTTACCCTGAATGTGTTTATCCTCCCTGTTTTTGCTTAGGACACATTTCCTCTGTAGCACAGTTGCAAGGAAGATGGTATTCATCTAGGCATGAATTTCACTCCCTGCCTCTTAACACACAGTATTCATTTAAACATGGTTGCCCATGAGAGAAGAAAAATCTGATATGACAAAGTAATTGAGAACCAAGGGATTAGCAGCCATGTAAGTGGTGCAGTTTAAAATTCAAACCTGATTAACAATGCAAACAATGATGGAGATCTGTCTTTGTGTAGCAGACTCCTGCTCATGAGATATACAGTAGAAAGTGAAAATGAATTCCTCCAAACTTGCACTCAAACTAGTTATCCCTCCTACTTGATCTGTGAACACCCATTATCTACCATCATATCTCACTGCACTGATTGATATTGAAGAAAAGACAAGGGCAGAAAATAGAAGCACCCCACTCCCTCTCCCTGATTCCTCATCACCATCATCATTTTCATCATTACATGAAATATGACCGAGAGCAGGATCCCACAATGCCGTGCTTATGTCGACGTGAGTTAGCATCAAGAAGACACAAGAGATATGCATGCATCATCTGGCTAGGAGAACATCACTTGTGGGGAGACAGCCAGAGGCCCTGAGGAGGGAAGGCAGAGAGGGGGGGGGGGGGTAAAGTGAAGAGGAGAGAATGAAAGAGTGTAGTAGGGGAAGAGAGATGAAGGGTGCACAACAGCAGAGGGGAATTGAGAGGAAAGTGAAAAGAGAATCAGGTAGAATATTAGGGACAGAAAAAAGATGAAATGAGTGGGATATGCAGCATAGCACAGGCTGGGAAATAATACAGAGAGGCAATCAGGGAAAATGGAGGCATAATATTCCTGTGCTGCATAATCTCCACAGATTCAAGCATAATGCATAATCTCCACAGGTTCAACAATACACCATGTGCCCCAATTCCGAGCCAATTACATAGTGTGTATTATTTGTTTTGCATGTGTCCATGGGTATGGATTTGACTGGGAGGAGCTTGACTCAGGCAATGAATTTTGGATTTAGAAGAACAGTGCTGGTTGTGTGTGTGCATGTGCAGTGGAGGAGGGGGTCTTCCAGAGGGAGCAGACAGCTTGGGTCCCCACTCATGCAGCTTCCCTCCCTTTTGACTTCCATATACTCTAATGCCCTTCACTGACCAGATTAAGGCCCAAATGACAAACGCACAAAGGCTGGAAACATCTGTTCTGGAACACACTGTCCATTCCTCCCTGCACACAGCACTGATGGTCACTTCACAGTCCCAGTCCCCACACGGACAACATCTGCAGCAATGGACTAGTGCACATTAACTACTGGAGCATGAGACCAAGCTAACCCACTCACCATGAGAGCATCATCCTTTACACAGCAACATAATTGTTTTATAAAACACCTTTCCACATTGCATAGTCACATTGATGTCACCTGTGGTGTCACCTTGATTCACCTCTATGATGATTCATGTTTTCAAAAAGTGGATGAAGTCAACTTCAATATTAGGCTTGGTTTAAAAAATGTATAACCTCAACTGAGAACTGAGCCACCAGAATAGGGAATTTTTTGTCCTTTAATAAATGTGTAGGAGAAGCTTTTATTTATTTCCTCTGTATTTAATTACAGAGCCAATGTGCACCCTGTTTTCATCTTGAAAGTCCCTGTTCATATGTTCCTCATTATGATTAAAATCACCTGTTCATATCAGTTGCTTCAAATTACATTGCTTTGAGCCATTTTAGCCCTAAATTGCCCTGTTATGGCAATGAAATACAACTCAAAGTAAATTTGAAGTATTTATGTGAAACACAACAGATTCAATCAATTCCAACCCAGAAAATTAATAGATTTATAAAAAATGCAAAGAAAAAGTCCACAGATTGCAGGTCAGTGAGTTGAAAAAATGAAAGATGACAAAGGACACACTGTGCTGAAAGTTGAAGATGAAGCAGGGATCGAAAGAGGGGGGTGGGGAAGACCTCAGGGAGCATGCTAGTAGGGAACAATGTGGAGTCATCAGACTGAGAGGTGAATGAAACAAAAAGTAAAAACCTTGAGATCATGATCAAGTAAAACATGGAGAATTGGATGGATAGCACCTGTCTGACTATCAAATGTCCCACTTAGATCTCTGGAAAACTGCAAATTGGCTCTGAATTTGCCATCTAGTCCACACTCGACACTGACAACACCAACTCTTGTTACCTTTTCAAAAAGAGACACATGTCAAATGTGTGATGTGACAGAATTCTATTTGCTGGCTTGTTGTAATTACAACAGTGGAGAAAGAACAGATCCACATCAGAGTGCAGCACTTTGAGGATGTAAAAGGCAGTGACAGGCACATAACTCTGTCCACTCTATCCAGCATTTATTTATGAAATAACCTGACCCAGGTAAAAAAAAAAGAACTAGCAATCACGTTTGAGTGTGTGGACTTAGTGGTTAGATAAAAGAAAAAGAGTACGTGAAGCGGATTTCATGAATTAATCAAGCTTCCAGATAGTCCTCCCTTTTTACTCACTGAGGTGTATACTGGGGAAGGCTGATGTCATCTTATTGCTGCCCCTGCGATAGCTCTCTCCACTCTTTGGGAATCAGGCGATGGATAAAGTGGTTGATGATTCTTGGGCAAACGGATGTGATGGAGGTGAATGAGTGGGCAAACGGAAGTCTGGAAACACTTAACAGTTATAACAGCAGTTTGGCCTAGATGGGTAGAATGTAGGGTAGGCCACATGAATAATAAACCAACCACAGAGCCCCTTTGGCTGTCTGATGATCGTCTTCACTCTCATCAGACTGGAGACCAGTGAACACAGTGGATAAGATTATTCAAATTAGCGGCATTACACCATGAAAAGGTATTTTTCATAGCATGACTTGCTTACAGTTCTGCTTAGAGTACCAGGGAACGATCAAACTGATACATTCTAATAGCAATCAAATAACTATAGGTCTTTATAGAAGATGCCCTTTTAACCATACGCAATACCAAGACAAATTATTATGCAGAGATTGCACATTAGTCAGAAACGTAGAGCTACAATTTTGAACCATTATTATTCCAATGGGAGACATATGACTTGTCTTGCCACACTCAGATGCACAAACAGCATCAGCACAAACAATCACACATGAGCAAAACAACATGTACTGTACACACGCTGATAGCATGACTTCATCAGTGGTGGGTACACAGCACACAGAATCAGTACTCAAGTCAAAGCATTGTTATATTATAACGAGTGACTCAAGTTGACATAGAGGTACATAGTCATACACATACTGTAAGTACTTGAGTAAAAGGAACAGAGCAGCCCAAGTATAAAACTACTCAAGTAGTGAGTAACTTCATAGTGAGTAATGGCCTAATATACTGTGTTCTAACAAGAATTTTATTCATTTTTTAAAATAACGTTTAATATTTTTTTCATTTTTGTTAACTTGTTTACTGTACTTGGTCAACTTTTCTCATTTTGTCGCTTTTTTGTTCATTTTGTTGTTTAGTTGTTCATTTTGCTGCTTATTAAGAAATTTTGTTTATTTTGTCTTATTTTATTGCTTATTTTGTTCATTTTTGTTAATTTTATTGCTTACTTAGTTAATTTTGGGTTAATTTCATGGCTATTTCATTTATTTTGTTGCTTATTTTGTTCATTCTATTGCTTGTTTATTTTGCTTATTTTTTGTCCATCCATCCATTCTCTACCCCTTAATCCTCA
>JAQQAE010018500.1:0-11180 GCA_029823295.1 Pseudamia nigra
ACAACTCGCAGCCGATAGGCTGCGCCTCTACCCCTCCCCTCTTTGTGTGTCTGGATGATACTCATTTTCTTTCCTTCCATGACAGAGCCTGTGCACCATGTTCGCCAGGTACTGCAACGCCGCCTCAAAAATAAACTATTTGTGACAGCAGAAAAGCGTGCTTTTCATGTCACCCGGACCTCTTTTTTGGGCTACACCATTGTGGAGGGGCAGGTGGAGATGGACCAGAAAAAGGTAAGGGCCGTGACTGATCGGCCTACACCTACCACACGTAAGTAGCTGCAGCGGTTTTTGGGGTTTGCTAATTTCTACAGGCGCTTCATCCATGACTACAGCGGGATCGCTGCGCCCCTCACGGCCCTTACCACCACTATCAGACCTTTCCAGTGGTATCCTGAGGCGAAGGCAGCATTCCAGACACTTAAGGAGTGCTTCACAACTGCGCCCATTCTCATCCATCCTGACCCCTCCCGGCAGTTCATTGTGGAGGTGGATGCATCAGACACAGGAGTGGGGGCTGTTCTCTCTCAGCGAGCAGCAGATGAAAAGATGCATCCTTGCACTTTCTTTTCCTGACGATTGACACCTGCTGAGAGAAATTATGATATTGGTAGCCGGGAGCTTCTGGCGGTGTAACTAGTGTTGGAGGAGTGGCGCCACTGGCTGGAGGGGGCAGATCAGCTGTTCATCGTATGGACGGATCACAAGAATCTATCCTTTGTCCAAGAGGCTAAACGTCTGATCTCCCGACAGGCCAGGTGGGCACTTTTCGTTACTAGATTCAATTTCACTCTCACCTACCGGCCAGGTTCCTGCAATGTGAAGCCAGATGCCTTGTCCATGCAGCTTTCCATGGAGGAGTCGGAGGGGGAACCAGATCCTGTTTTGCCACCGTCCTGTCTCGTCGCTGCACTTACTTGGGAGATTGAGTCCTCCGTAAAGCAGGACCAGGAACCAGACCCAGGTAATGGTCCCTCAAATTGCTTATTTGTCCCTCTTTCTGTCCGCTCCCAGGTCCTCCAGTGGGCTCACACATCCCGTCTAACCTGTCATCCCGGGGTGAGTCGAACTCTGGCTTTCCTCCGTCGAAGATTCTGGTGGCCCACTATGGAAGTGGACACTCGCTCATATGTCTGCACGGTCTGTGCGCAGAACAAACCCTCTACCAAACCAGTCAGCGGATTACTTCGGCCTCTGCCCACACCCAGTCGCCCGTGGTCCCACATGGTCCTGGACTTTATTACGGGTCTCCCTCCATCCACTGGTAAGACAGTAGTACTTACCATAATTGACCGTTTTTCCAAAGCCGCTCCCTTCCTGGCTCTCCCCAAGTTACCCTCTGCTAGGGAGACTGCAGACCTCCTGGTAGAACACGTCTATTTTGCTGATTTTGTTGTTTATTTGTATTTTCTGGACTTTGCTCAATATTTTGCGAATTACAGTATTTATCCATTTTCACTCAATTGGTTTATTATTTCAGTAATTTTTGTGAATTCTTTGTTCATATTCCCAATTATTTTTGCTCAGGTTGCTTCATTTTTTATCACTAAATTTATTCTATTTTTAAATTGCTTTCATTTTTTTTGATTATTTTCTCCATTTTGTAGATTATTTGCATCAGTTTTGTATTATTGTTCATTTTTACTTCTTGTTGATTTTGTGTTTACTTTGTTAATTTTGATTCATTACTCTGGACAAAGCAACAGGAGCCTCTGGAGAAGGCATAAAGAGCCACATGTGGCCCTGGAACCACAAGTTGCAGACCCCTGTTGTTATTTTTGATATGTCATGTTCTGTATTGGGTGAGCTGTGTATTTTATTTCTCTGTACAGCACTATAGTCCAGTTGTTTAAAGTGCTTTATAAATAAAGATGGATTGGATTGTTGTAGGTTTTACTGTGAACTAACAATATGTTATCATAACTTCCACTTATTTTCTTTTGTTGCTTGTTTTACATAGTTCAAGTGAGAATCTTTTTGTGATATATTGTGGGGGTTCTGTGTTGAGATGGAATCAAACCACAAACAGAGATATGATGTACTTTTGATTCTCTAGAAAACTCTGGTTATGTACATAATGACATTATTCTGATGTTTGGGTTAACTTTTGTTCAAGTCCGGATTACTTTTTTGTTGTCCATTTTTGGTCATTACGTTTATTATTTTGTTCATTTCCTTTACTTTGTTTTTTGTTCATTGTCTTGTTAATTTTTGCATCTTTTTGATTACATTGTTCATGTTTGTTCATTTTCTTCTCTACTTTGCTTGCTTTTTGTTCAGTTTGTTCCTTATTCTGTTCATTATTGCTCAGTGTTGATTTTTTTTATTTTTGCGAATTTCTTAATTATTTAGCTAAATTTTCATTTTCTTAAATATCTAGTTAATTTGTGTTCACTTTCTCAATTATCTTGTTTATCTTTGTTGATTTTCCTAATTATTCAGCTCATATTTGTTCATTGTTGTAATCATTTTTGTTCATTTTTGTAAATGTTGTGTTCATTTTATCTTTCTTGCATAAACCTGTGCAGAAAGGGCATTAACAATTAAAAAAATATGAAAAAAAATCAAGACAATGAACAAATTTAACAAAAATTGAATGGAACCATAGACTGTATATGTAACTGGACAGAGTGACCGTGACATCACCCATTAGTTTCTGAACAGCTGTTTTGAGGCCAATTGAGTTGTCACTTCCTGGACGGCATCTTGGAACCAAAAACAGGATGAATCCATTTTCGGACGAATGGCAGCAGGGCTTATGAAATGTTCATGCCTGGGGACTCATGGGAGAGCTAACATTAATCGCTATCTTACTGATGTGGTAAAACATCACCACGCAGTCTCAATCCATGTCATATTACGGTGCTGTTGGTGTAAACACTTACCCACAGCTGCAGTCCAGTGTATCTCATGTATAATTACGAACATATTGACAAAATAGAGAACGTCTGAATTGGTCCGACTTAACGAGCACACTATTGCTATAGCGACATGTCAATCAAACCCATGCATGGCAATGATTTGTTGGTTTATTTGCTGTAATATCTTAATAACGGCGCAAAAGTTAAAGATGGACCATCACATTACTTATTAGAGGGTCCAAATAAAATGTTTGAGACCATAATGACCTATGAAAAAAATTATTTGCTTAGTATTTTCAGATAGAAGTCCAATGTATCTCTATGGGAAAAAAGCTTCTTGGAGCAGGACAATCAATTCCTCAGCGGCCAAGCGGTGGAATTACAATGTAAAGTTACTTCTGCATTGGCCTCACTGAACAGCCCCGGTCATTGCCCCTTGAATGGAACTGAACAAAAATAATCAAAAAAATTGTTCAAATGAACAAAATAATCAATAAAATGAACAAAAAAAATCTGCAAAATGAAAAAAATAAGAAAACAACAGAAAAAAGAAAACATTAACAAAACTAACCAAACAACTAACCAACATGAACAACAGAATAAATTCAACAAATTAAGAGTACAAAAAATGACAAAATAACACAATGAACAAAAATGAACAAGAGAAGAAATCAAACACAAAAGATCCAAAATTGGACAAATTAGCAAACAATACAGAGAGAAATTCACCAAAATATCAAACAAATTAACAAACATTCCACAAAATAAACCAAAATGACTGATTATAACCAGTGATACTATGTGACAAACTGACCAAAAATTGTACATTTTTCATGAAGAGGGAAAAATAATCGTACAAATACAATAATAGTTAATTAATATATTAATAATAGTACAAATGGCAACAAAATCGCTACTGGTCTGTAGTGTAGGCGTGGCATCGAAGACAACCACGTGATCTGGCAACCGGAAGTGTCATTAAATGGACCATCTTATTCTTCATGGTCTCTGCAGAGAAGCGGCTACGAACGGGACTGTACCACTTTACGGAGAGGTGAGTTTCAGCGCACACACGACACACTGACGCAAAAATAAAAATACCGAGCCACTGTCCGCAAGAAGCAACAGAAAGTTCAGTACAGTTTAGATATGGCTTCGTAATTTTTTTAAATTTTGTGCAACAGGTGTAGCAGGAGCAGGCACTCTGCAGAGTAGAAGAGGTTTAAGAGGGAGGGGGCGGTTTGTTGATAGAATGGGGTCAGCAAAGTTTGAGGCCAAACTTTTTCAGCTTCAAGACCCAAATCCTGAGCTGAAAAAGGAGACATTTTGACTTTCTGAGGGACTTTCAAAAGATTAAAGGCAACTTGATTAGAATGAAAAGTAAATTGAAAAAAAAAATCCTTAAAATAACCAAGGAATATGACAAAACGATGAATACAATTATGATAAATTAACAAACCAATCAAAGACGTCAACAACATAAGCCATCAACTGAACAAAAGTGATTAAAATAAACCAGGAAATTAACAAAAATGAACAAAGTAATACACAACATTAACTGAAGGTATAAAATAATCCAGGACACGAATCAGATAATCCACATAATGAACAATTATGAACACAAGAAAGAAAAAGTGAACAAAATAATGAGCAAAACAGCATAAAAATAATAAAAACATATGGATGACCAAATTACACATTCGATAACCCATTTGGCTTTGCACCCAAAGATGTGGAGGTACTGTAATGGTAAAACTCATGTTTTATCATATGAATGCATTTATCTAATGCACATTCTCAGACATTCTGTATCTCTTCACTGTATGAGACATCATCATCTCACCTTTGCTACTTCTTTATAGATTTTGATCAGTACACTCAGTGCCTGTCGGTATTCACAGTTTCACCACAACTTGTAAGTTTTGCATACTTTTCTACTTTGTAATTAAATGAAACCACAAGAGTGTTCTTAAAGTGGTGAGGGTGCTGGTCTAACACTGCACCAGTGACGCACAAATAAATTTGCCTCTTGCTACAAATATCATGTCAATTCTGTGTTGTGTACACCCTCCCTCAGACTGCTCTGCACTCTGCGTGACCTGAGCCTCCGAAGCTTCGAAATAAAGACAGACGACTCTGCTCATCTTCACTCTCTTTATTGATCCCGGATTTTTCCACGACAGAACAACTCTGAAACACCAACTTGTCCCACAGTGTTTTTAATTGATTTTGATTAGATTTCACTGTATAAAAATGCATTTGTCATGTTGAACATTCATTTAACACACAAATATAAAAGGTAGTAAAAAAACAAACAAACTGCTAAACCTGACCCTCTTAGCAACAAAAACACCAGTCAAAGGCAAACATGACAGGTGCAATGGTTTGTACATTTAAATAGATTATTTCAACACATTTTGCTGCTAAAGGGTCAGACACAGTTGAGGCAATAAAGGTTCAGTGTGTGATATATAGTGACATCTACTGGTGAAGTCGTAAACTACAAAAAGTCAATACCACCCTGGCTCCAACAAGGGATATTTCTTCTTTTCATGGCCACCATAGCTCCCCTATATAGCTCCCCTAAAAGAACAATGGTGGCCATGAAAAGAACAAATATCCCTTGTTGGAGCCAGGGTCTTATTTGTTCCCTCTGTGCTTTTTACTTGGGGATGCATACACTAAGTCACTTTCTGACATAGTAGGTGATAGTAACGCAACTTCATGTGCAAATGTATCCCTGTTCTGACTTTCACTCTGCTTGAATGACAAGTCAGTGAGTGGAGTGAGAATCAGGTGATGAGGGTCTGAATTCAGTGAATTGAGCCGTTTTCACCCCTAAAATACACGTTTTCTCTATTTGTTGATTTTATGTGTATTATCAATACCAATACTCATTCTGTTTACTGTTTTAAAACATGTTGATGATCACTCCAACAGCATTTCTCAGTTGATGTCACTATAACTTATATGGATATTGTCATTTCTACAAAATCTTATACACTGAACCGTTATATCACAAAATATAGAATGCCATGAAATATGATTTGAAAACAGAAATTATGGCGGTTATATCTAAAATGGAAAAAATATGTACAGTGTTTTGTGATGTCATCTTGCAAGAACATGATTACGTGTAGGGTTTTCACAATGACATCTTATGTGCAGATGTACAGCTGGAGTAGTCGCTTTATCAAACAAAAATTGCAAATTATTTGTTTTAGTCTATACAGTACATATAAGAGCATCTCAGGGTGCCTTGACTGGTTAGTAAGTAAGAATATTGTCCATTTACAGACACTTGCACAGGGGCCTCAGTGCATTAAAATATTGTTTTCGGGGTTTTTATTAGTAGATTTGACATTTTTCAGCCTTGAGGCTGGAACATGTGTAGTTGATGTGGTTTAATAGCATGGCTTGAATGTAAGGACAGGAAAACATGTTGTGAACATACTTAAGTCAGTTGTATGCTGTTTGTTGATGAATGACAAGTGCTAAAAATTATGACAAAAATGTACATGCAAAGAAGTCTCCTTACCTTATGAATTAATCTGATAAATCATTAAAAATGAAAAATAACAGATGAGGATACTTTAATTTTCTCTCTGATTGTTGCAGAAAACAAGCAAAAAAAAGTGTATCATACTTACATATACATTTTCTCCAGCAAGATACAGTAATCTTCACATATGAAAAAAACACTTATGATATAAATGCCACTGCCAAACGTAAAACACCATCGTTAAGCTATAAACAAACTACACAGTGGTCTCATGACTTTGCCTTTTCTAATCCTCTGTTGTGTCACTTAGGCACCTGTTACCAAACATCTTTCGTAAGGCATATGAATGCTTCAAAATCCACAGGTTTGGAATTAACTTATGGAACAAAACAGGATTTTTTTTTTCCAAATTGTGTTAACTGCATATTTTATCTGAGACATTTAACCAAAAACCCACTGAACTTGAAGTTTCTTAGTTTGGCTGAAACACATGAGCTGCAGTAAGGTTTGCCTGCTTATCTAATGTGTCTTAAAACTACTTTAATCAACCAACAACTATGAAACACATTCAAAAGATCAGTAACAACATTAATCATATCGATTCCTGTACTCATCTTCAGTGTAATCAAGACGATCACGGCTGCCCCTGTGTCGATCACGCTGGTCGTCAAGGCGATCACCGCTTCCATAGCGATCACGCTGGTCGCCCAGGCGATCACGGCTTCCGTAGCGATCACCCTGGTCGTCAAGACGATCACGGCTTCCGTACCGATCACGCTGGTCGTCAAGACGATCACGGCTTCCGTAGCGATCACGCTGGTCGTCAAGGCGATCACGGCTTCCGTAGCGATCACGCTGGTCGCCAAGGCGATCACGGCTTCCGTAGCGATCACCCTGGTCGTCAAGACGATCACGGCTTCCGTAGCGACCATGCTGGTCGTCAAGGCGATCACGGCTTCCGTAATGATCGCGCTGGTTGTCAAGGTGATCACGGCTTCCATGGCGGCCACTCTGTTCGAGGCGATCACGACTGCTACGATAGGAATCTTGCTGGTCGTCCTGGGGACGTCGAGTGTCACCATCTATGTACTTGTCATCGTGCCTGTCTTTGCCACTGTTATAACTGTGTTGGTCATCTTCCACCTGATGCACGGCTGTTCTGACAGTGTAGCTGTTTTGCTGATCAGTGTCTTTGTCTTCGTACTGTATGTTGTGCTGCTTTTTGTCGCTGTCTGACTTGTTATCCCAGTACTGCTCTCCAGACTCAGGAGCATCTTTGTCATAAAACTTTACATCTCCTGGGGAACTAAAAGGCATCCGGGGTCGTAGCACAAAGACAGAATGAAGACAGAGAGAACACAAAAGAAAACATGTCTGTGAAGGTTCTCAGTCATTCAGGTCGAAGTATCCAAGGTGTGTGGTTTTCTTCCATCGACAAACATCCAGTCCAGTTGACGGAAGAAAACCACACACCTCAGATAGCTTGGAACAGAAAACAGTGAGGTTGCATAGCTGGGTGAATAAATTACAGCATTTCAGAATACTTTACAGAGTATAAATTTATAATTATGGAGGGCAGAACACCAGACATGTTATACATACCCCTCAGTATATTTGTCCTTTTTATTCTTTCTTCGGTAGCAACAAAAGATGACAATCCCCAGAACCAGCACACCTAGAACAACGCCTACAATTATACCCACAGTGGCTCCACTCACTGTGCCTCCTGGAGGAAAAAGAAAGACACAAAGGGATTTTTAATGTGACATCTTAGTGTTCTATTGTTTTTCTGTTAGTATGGGTACAGCGCTAACTGGCCTTTTCCACCAACAGGGGAAAAGCTACATTGGTGGAAATCTACAACATTCATGCATGTCCCATTTTTCCTTCAGTGCTGTGTTTTTACATGGTTCGTGCAGGGGATGCGACCTTTATAACCCAACGAGCCATTTTTGAAGGGAAAGGGGGGATCTAGAGCCGATAATATATTTGAAACCTGTACGTACCACGTGACATGACACATTTTTTAGCTGGCAACATGTTAACATCAGTTTTTATTGTTTTTTTGTTCATTGTGTTTATTATTGTGTTTATTTGTATCCATTTTGTTTGTTGATTTTTTTCAGTCAATTTTTTTGTTCATTTCATTCATCATTTTGTTTGCTTTTCTTCAATCTACATACTGATTATTTTGCTCATTTTTTTCACTTTGCAGACTATTTATTTATTTGTTTTATTCATTTTTAATTATGTTATTCATTTTTGTTCATTATTTCACTTATTATTTTTGTAAAATTTTTTTTTTTTAAATTTTCATTTTAATTTTGTGTGAATTTTTTGTTCATTTTCCAGAATATTTTGCTCAGGTTTTTCCTAATCTTGTAAGATATCTATTTTTTCATAATTTTGTTCAGATTTGTAGTTATATTTGTTAATTTTCTTCTTCATTGCATTTTTGATGATTTAATTTATTAGATTTCTTAATTTTGTTCATTTTCTTGATTGTTCTGTTCATTTTGTTGATTATTTCAGTTAATTATATGAGTTTTGTTCATTTTGTAGGTCATTTTTGTCTCCTTTTTGTTGATTTAGTGCTTATTTTACACATTTTGATTTATTATAATGTGCTACTTCCATCACTGGCCAAAGCACAGGAGCCACTGAGGAGGAGCTAAAGAGCCACATGCGTCCCAGGAGCTGTAGGTTGCAGACCCCTGGGTTAGTGTATAGCTAAGTGTCTTAACTAACTACCTACAGTACACAATATATTAGGTAACATGTCAGTGATGAGCATAACAGAAGTCCTCAGTGGAATATAACAGAGTATTCTTAAATAAGTTTCAGACATTAAAGTTTACTAGTGATGGAACATGAGTGACAGCAAAATTTTTTTTATTGTCCCTTGTTGTGAGGGTTGTGTCAGGAAGGGCATCTGATGTAAAACTATGCCAGATCAAACATGCGAATCATTGGTATTTCGCTGTGGCGACCCCTGAGGGGAGCAGGCGAAAGGAGAAGAAGAAGATTCTTAAATAAGTAATGTAAAATACAGTACACATTAACACAGTAGTAATACGTATCCAGAAACATGGAATAGTATTAGGTTAGACTACTTTCATATTTGTGTTTTATTAAATAATCTGAATAATTCTTCCTCCACTGCACCAGACTCAACATTAAACATGAAAGCTTTGCACAATGAATCCTTGTGGCTCCTTCATCTTTACTTACCAGGCATCACAGCTAAAGTCATGTTGCAACTTGCTGCGCCGATTCGATTTGTTGATGTGCAAATGTAGAAACCAGATGTCTCTTTTGAAATGTTAAACAGAGATAATGCTCCATCCTCTGCAACATAATGACAACAATTAGCCACAGTGATACTGGATAAGATGAAGAGGTTAGTAATTTATTGCATTAACAAAGTGAACGCTGTTACTGTAGGCTTACTTTCAACTGTCTTAAGTGAGAATGATTTTTGGATGGATCTGACACTTGCAATTCCATTCATAAGAAAGTTTATAGCGTACTGTTATCTAACTTACATTACTTGGTCCCTGACCTGAATACAGAGAGCAGAGAAGTTTTATTCTTATCAGACAACTTATAATGCAAGGTGATTATGGAATTTTTGCTTTATAAAAACTATGAAACACCACAGCTTCAATTAAAAATGTCAGCATTGAGAATGTACAGACCTGTGCCCACTTCATGACAACTCACAGGCAAATATTATACAAACTACTTGACTACAATTGTCTGAAGGATGAGTCATTTACCAACACAGATAAAAGGATAAAGTGTTGCAGGAGGCTGCTGGAGAAGAGGCTTACTTGCAATTGTCTTTGGTGGAAATGGTCTTTGGATGTTTTCCACACTGTAGCTCTTCCAGGCATAAACGGGTTTGGGGGATCCCTCCTCAGACACACAGGTGAGGGTTATGTCATGAAAGTACTCTACTGTTCCTTGAATCTTGCAGATTGGCACAGACGGAACCACTGGAAGAAAATGAAGAAGTCAATTTGTTAACTTTGTCTTACAAGAGAAAACTATTGACTTCATGAACACAACATGGCCGTGTTTTCACCTAGAACCAGAAGGTTAGTGGTGGCAGATGTCGTTCCCTCATCGTCGCCAGGTATCAGGACATTACATTGGTAATTGGAGCTGTCCTGTATGGTCACCTTTGTTATATGGAGAGTACCCACTTGTGTGGTGAGATCGACCTCCAGAGTGGCTCTGCCTTCATAATCAGGTGCAACGTCAACTCGGCTAGGGTTTGAATAAAAGGTGGCGACTGTCGTCTAGGGAAGGGAGCAAAAAATTTAGCAACAGTGTAATATGACATTAGTGCAACAATAAAATGTGGGATAATCAGCTTAATAACCAGAGGCCATGAAATGGCAATTCCCCACCTCGTTTTGAAATTGACTGTGTCCTTGGCTTTTTTCCTTGAAGGTCACATCATATTTGGAATGAGCCTAGTTAATAACCCAGGGGTATATGACATTTTCAACCTCACTACATAGCTAGAACTGTATATAGGTCAAAGTGAAATGATTTCAGACCCTACTGATCTTCAAGGTGAAAAGTCAAGGTCATTTAATGAGTGAGAGGTACCCCGGAGTCTAGTCTACCACATTAAAATTTGGGGCCTCTCGCTATAGTAGTTTTGGTTTTACACTCAAAAAAATAACTCATTGGATGAACTCAAATTGTGAGCAGGTTTTCCATCCAATATATATACGTTGCCTCAACCCAACCTAATGTCATGTAGGGAGCATGATTTAATTGAGTTAGTCCAACTCATTTTTTTC
>JAQQAE010018501.1:0-11180 GCA_029823295.1 Pseudamia nigra
CATGCAGAAATTATCCAATGGGAGGCTCGTACCTATTTGCTTAGTTAAATCCAGGTGGTGACCTTTTTTTTTGGCCAAGCAGTGTACATACACAGTTTTAAACAACACACAGACAATTTAAAAAAAAGAATGATGTTTTAATTAGACTTAGCAAGAATGCTAAAGCAGAACAATTCCAAAACAATCCTTCTCCTTCTGTGTTAGCTCAATTAATCCCTGATTGGAACTAATTGCTGGTGCAAAGACTATCTGAAATAACAGTGGATATGAAGTAGGCTGATCATCCTTGGCTGTGTCTCCTTCACTCCTCCTGCCAAACATAACAAACATTTGATGACGGAATGTCTAATTACCTCCTTTCTGTCTCACTTGTTCCCTCAGTGACTTTGATTAACATGCACGGTCAGGAACGGACTATTTATGGGGTTCGGATTTACATTCACACCCAACAGTTTATACATTAGAACAAAAATAGATGCTGTTCTCAATCATTGCACTTTGTCTGGGTTACCATCAACCACTCCAGTAGTGTATTTAGTATTCTCTAATCATTAGGACACTCTGCTCAGCCTTTCCCAGACTATTAGCAGCTGTTAAGATGGCTGAATCTTCTTCTTCTTCTCCTTTCGGCTGCTCCCCTCATATAAACTGCGAGCTAATGATTAGAATGCATCTGTGTAATCTGAACTCCATAGCACTACGTTTAGTAACACCTAATTAATCTTAATGGATTCTGAAATAAGCCAGCCAAACAAATATCTTATCCATAAATTACTTTCCTGTGTTCTGTACCACACATTTCCACAAAGTACTCCCCAGGGACACTTTACTCTCACACATTAATGTACATGTGTGTGTGGTGTTTGTGTACAAGTCGCTGTATAGAAAACACACAGGCAAAAAAAGCAGAAAGGAAACGTTTTCCACCGTATTAGATCTTGAAATCAACCGCTGGTACCTTTCCTCTTCTCATCATCTTAATCCTGCTCTTTAATTGCTTCTGACAACATAGTGTAATTCTGTTTTTCTTCTATAGTTTATAAATCCAGTTTATACTGCAAGCTCAGTTATTTGAAGGGATGCCATTTGAATGTAGAGAAGTTGAATGAATGATTTCAGAAAGTTGTATCTGAAGAGGTATGTTTATTTGTTGCATGCATGTCTGCTTGTGTGCATGTGTGTATGTGTGCATATATGCGTGTGTTTGTGTATAGTGCCTACCACGTTGTTCTTATCACCTCCTCACACACCTGCTTCCCTCGAAGACTGAGCCTCCCCTCTTCTCATGCCTTCTCATCAAAGCCAGATCCAGCCACAGTTGTTGCTTCCATTTCCCCGCATGCATTCCCCTCCCCCGTCTAGATAGTTTGGCTCTCGTTCAACTGCCACTGCTCCTGTTGTATCAGTGTGTTGTCCAGGCAGTCTAAGACCTTGCTGGTATCATACCATCCCTGGAAGGAAAATTCATGTGGCTTGGCGGATGTACGTACAAGTGCTGTAACTCTTGGAAGCAATATTAAGGATTAGGAAGGATGACAAACTGCTGAAAGTGCAAAGCTGGAGATTGGTGGTACTGTAGAATGGAACATCTTTTTGAAAAATAAATGCTCATATCAGCTTTTTTTTAGCTATTTACCTAAATTTCTACATTGATTTTTCGTTCAGTTCTACAAAAGAGTACCGGTAGTCATTTAGAGTCTATTACACGTGTATGTTACAAAGACACAAATTAGCATGTGCTCAAAATTGGTTTTATTAATGAAAACTAGAATCCTATGATTGTACAGACAATGGTGACAATGCATTCTCATTAGAGGTGTTCATTTCAAATGGTGCTGCACAACCTTCAGCATTGCAAGCATAATTGCGGTATCAGTGTGTGCCTTTACGTATATCACAAAAGGAATAAATAATCACTATTTAAAGGGAAGGTAAATATTTAAGGCGTTTTAGGGTATTTAAATGTACAAAATGGAAAAACATCACAGTCTCTGTTTTTGATAAGTGCTGTGAAAAACAGGCAAGAAGAAAGTTGCAACTTACTTTTGTATTTCAACGTAAGACAGTTAGTTCAATTTTGCTCATTTTTGCTCATTTTGTTCATTTTGCAGATTATTTTGTCAATTTTTTGTTTATTTTTTGTTCATTTTCTTGCTTATTGTGTGTTTATTCTATCTGTCTATTTATTTTCAGTATCTTGATTATTTTATTTATTTTATTGAATGTTTTTAGTCAAGCAATTTATTAATTTTGTAATATTTTTGTTCATTTTTCTGATTATTTTACCCATGTTTATCTTTATCTTACAAGAATTTTGCTTATGTTAGGGGTGGCAGTAGCCGGGTCATCCAACAATCAGAGGGTTGGCGGTTCTAAGCCCACTGCACCTTTGTCATTTTGCTGTTGTGTCCTTGGGCAAGACACTTCACCCACTTTACCTTGTATGAATGTGAATTAACGTTTGGTGGTCTAACAGGCTGTTGGCACAGATTGGCAGTAGGGCTGTGTAAAATGGCCTAAAAGTAAAATCCCAATTTTTTTCACAAAAAATTTGAATTACAATTTTTTCAGATTTTTTTCTACTTTAAAAAAAATTGTACAAATGACAGAGATAACTCAAAACAAGTTTTGCTTTTATTTTATCAAAAACTTAACAAAAGTATCATCTATTTCCCTCATGGAATTTAAGTTCCAGCTGTTCAAACACTGTAGTTTGAACGAAGACAGACTTGTTTACATTCACAAAGCTGAATATGGATACTGTATCTTTAACAATGTCCAAAGCAACTGCTACGGTGATCACTTTCCATCGTGCCTCTTTCTTATCATATGTTGTGCCTTGGGTAAATGATTCCAGTGCAATACCTGCTTTTAAGTTAAGGAGTTTGTTTGTTGCAGTGGTCTTGTTCCCCACATAAAGTGGCAGCATTTCTCCCACTCGGCTGGATGCGTCTGTTTTAGACACTGAAGTAAGTTTGCTTTAGGCAAACTTTGCAGTGTGTAGTGACTTGTTCCACGTGTGTTGCTGCAAACCCAAACTAGTTCCAAACTACTGATGATTCTGTTACTTTTTTTTTAGGAGCAAACTTCTCGCTCTCGTTAGCAGTAGCCAGGTTGTATGTGCATCTCTGTTAAGGAAACAAAAGGAAGGGGTGGAGCTATGGTAGCTCATGGGGGCAAAAGGTGCATCGTAGCTAGAGGAGAAAAAAATCACATTTTTTATTTTTTAAATTTTCCGCAACAAAAATAATTAAATTGATATATCGCCCAGGCCTATTTGGAAGCCATATTTTTGTCAGTCTGCCCCAGGTCAGCTGTGGCTACACATGTAGATTACCACCATCAGTGTGTGACTACAGAGTGAATGAATTAGAATTATTTTGTTCATTTTTGATTATATTATGTATTATATTGTTTAATCTTGTTAATTATCTTTGTTCATTTTATTTGCATCAGGTTTTTCTTAATTCTTCATCATTATGCAGTTTATTTGGTCTTCCTTTTGTTGATTTAGTACTTATTTTACTCATTTTGATTCATTAGAATATGTTACTTCCATCAATAAAAGCCACAGGAGTCACTGGAGAGGGGCTAAAGAGCCACATTGGGCCCTGGAGCTGTAGGAAGCAGACCCCTGACCTCGCTGGTTGACTCAAATCTCAATCCCAATATTCCTAGCAATACGTAATTACTGTATGACTTTTTCACATAATTTTGCAGCCCTAATTTCAAAGATGTGTTGCAATGCAGACATACTGTACTGGCTGAAGCAAAATGCAAAGTCTGTAAATCTTTGCATCTCTATATATTGCCATATGATGTTTTTGTAATGTTTATGCGCTGCAGCACATTGCAGAAATACTGACATTGAAGAGGCTGATACCGTAGATGGTTGCAGTCTGATTTTTGAGAGCACTGCGGTACATACTGTATATAACATTGAAGTACACTGTCCTTTCAGATTGTTCACTGATGAACCAAACTGTGAGGCCAGTAAAGATTCACAAACCTTTATTATGTGTGTTTATCTGCAAAGAACTCCAAAAATGCACGGGTTTTAGATGGCACTTGTGTAGGAGGTATCAAGTTAATTTGGTTTACACACATCATTGGCACTTTGCTTTTAACAGTTTTCCCCATTACGTGCAGCACACCACATAGATGCATTGTTTAATTGAAGCCACAAAAACACATCAGTAAAATGAACATTTTCCTGTCGTCTCACGTGTTTGTTTAAATGACCTCTGTTCGCTAAGCTGGATTCTCTGATTTTTATATGCAAGGTTAATTCAACATGTGCAGTGGTGTTGGTACTTGAAAATGGAGATTGAGACTCACTGATTATTTTTCCCTTCTCGCTGGTCTCCACACAGGCAGAACGTATTCATACATTTTCGCTGTTCATACAGTATATTCCATTTGGGTCATTCTGTCTGATTTGTTATTCTCTATAACATGGTAGCACATTTAGATTTTGTAGGAAGCATAAGTTGTTTTGTTACACCTCTCTTCATTCTTTCACACAGTTTACAGACCTTCAACCAACCACTTAATGCTGTCTAATTGCCTGCCTGTCTGCCATTAATGTACCTACAACAGGAACACTACATTAATCCCCCTTCTCTTTCCCTCTCATTCCATCGAATCTTAATGTTTCTTTCTGCTTACCTCTTCACAGCAGTGCGAGACAACTGTGCACATTTTTAATTAACTTTGCTAAAAGACGGGATGTCTTTGGATTTCTAATTAACAGGCTGGGGTTTAAGTATATTGGAAAAGTAAAATGAAAATCCCTATTTCTTTGTTTCCCTGTAGGCTACGATTTTTGGAGCAATTTTGTTATGTCTCATTGTCAGCCATGATCAACTGCAGGGTTATCGTGTCGGGGTACTCATCATTTTCCTGATGGGTTTGATAATAACATGTCTGTTAAATGACTAGCTTTCACTCTAAGTTTTCTTGAGTTCCCTGCCAAATATAAAGTAGTACTTATTCATCTGAAATAATGCTTCTGTTGTATAGTCCTTCCTCCAGCCCTAAAGCTTCATAACAGCATCTGTATGTACCCCCCTCCCTGGCTGCGCTATCCTCCCTGGAGAGCTGCAGCATTAATAACTGTAAGTGGATAATGCTCTAACTCGCATTCCGATCAAGGTTTAATAAGAGTGTGATTCAGTCTGCCATTGGCGGCAGGAGGCACTTTGTTCGTGTGTCGCAGCTGTGTGTGTGTGTTAACCTATAGTTTAAGTGCATGCTGTCTCTTCTGTGGGCGCATCCTAATGTTTCTGTGGTGATATTGTGACCTTTTCACATCACACTGACACAATCATGACACCTTAATGAACATCACGTGGCTCTATCCACAACTGGGTCAAGTTGTGGTCAGTAGAAATTAAGGAAAGGATATTAACAGTATTTAATTATGGGATTAGAAGGGCAGAGTTAGTTTGCTATTCATGCAGTGGTGGTCTGTGCAGCAAAAACTGTAACAGGTTGTTATTCCACATTCTGAACTTCCACCAGTGACTAAGAAGACTTTTGATGACGCCATTGTATGTCTAATCAAATATCTGATTGCAGCTGTAGATAGAACATTGTCCAGAAAGTGCAATCAGCTGCTGAGCAGCTCTACATACAATTGTTCCAATGAAGTATAAATACTGTACATCTCAACAATGATAATTGGAGAGCTGCATGTATTTTATACGGGCTTTCAGCAGTCGATGTACTAATACAAACAGACTGGTGGGCACTGTTACACTGAATAACATGGTGCAGTACCGTTAAAAGAACGTGCAAGTTAAAGTGAAGTACATTACATGGAAATACCATAGAATTATTAATGGATTTTATGTATTATGTACTGTTAAGTTCCCCACAGATGCTAAAGAACAATAGTGGAGAGGCATTATTGATGTTGAGAAGATGTATGTTTTTTAGAGACTCAGAGCCATTAAACATGCTATCTGTTCATTGTCATTAGCTCAAAATGCTCAGAGAGCAAACCTGACTTTGACATCTAATCCTCTTACTGGGATCAGGACTAATGCATGCAGAGTACACAGTACATCCGACAACCAGATCCATTTTTTATGTGCATATGTTGAATGGCACAGTATTGATGAGAGCCCTGTTTTCACTGTCTTCCCGATCTCCTTTGACTCTCCCTCTCTCTTCCTGTCTCCCCTCCCTCTATCCAACCAGATGGCCTCCCTCTAACAGAGCATTGACACCAGATGTGCAGTTCCAGTGTCGACTCAGGGACCAGCTGGGCTGAGTGTGCCAGTGGTTCTGTTAATGAAAATGGCTCTGCTGTGTGTGTGTGCGTGCATGCATGTGAGTGTGTGCGTTGTTTACTGTGGTTCAGTGGCATGTGACAGTTGGGGAAATCTCTGTGGGTGAGGGTTTTGAGAGTGAGCCACAGCGAGCTACACTGCAGCTCAGCTCATCCATGCAGCGCTCAACAGCACACCCACTATGTTTGGAACTATATAGCTACCCATCCAGAATAAACACTGCTCTCTGTCTACATCATATCCCTCTCAACATCTTGCTACCTGAAATTCTGTGTTTTTATATCTGCAGAACTGTCTCTCACAACCCCCATCTCCCCTCATACATAATTATAGATCCTTTCCTCTAACCTATTTAGCAGCAGTGGGATCACTGGGCTTATTACTAATTCATACATACTCCTCAAACAAAGAAGTAAGAGTACACACAGTCTAGGGTAGAATTGGTCCACATGCAAATGCTTATAATAAATGATCTTAATTTTGGTAAGATATTGCCCCTCTTCTGATTGGCTGCAAATAAAAATGTGAATGCAAGGTAACACTATGATGAACGTTTCATTCTGATAAATCCTCAAGCCCCAGCTAATGAAGTTGTAACTACATGCCGCACTCTGTAATTTATTAATTTTCTCTGAAACAATTCATTATTAAAGATTGCTCTGCTGATCAATTAAATGATAAAGAAATTCTGTTTGCGTTGCTATAATTCTGACAGCCTCCATAGGATGAAGACAAATGGGCTAAGTGAAAAAGAATCTCCCTTTCTGTTCCTTTCTTAAATAAATATGGAAGGCTACCCCCTTTTGTGATTGCTCAGTTGTCTGTACTGATCATGTTTTGCTGATATCTCCCACCTCAGATTATTTGCAGGGGCTCTAATACCTGCACGAAATGGCTGATGAAATGAATCAAATTCCTCAAGCACTTTCAGCATGTTCTGAATAGAGAATCCTGCACTTAGAGGATGAATCATAGCCTTTTTGAAAATTTCAAGTGAATATAAACTCTGCTAGTATTTTTAGGATTTGGAAAGCCAGAAGTGGTAAAGCAGAGTGATACAGGAATGAAGTCTTCCATCGGATTTAAGCCATTTAGCCAAAGGGGCAAAGATTCAAGGTAGTAGCACATTTTATGCTTTTCAGTAATCTGGAAAGACCTGGCAAATATACAAACACCACTATCTTTGATCAAGATACTAGTCTTTTTCTATGTGCCTGTTTTTAAAGGAGACATTGTGAAAAATAAGGCATCATCTCTTTCTCTCTTGTTAAAATGGGTCTGGGGGCTCCAAAATAATGTTAAAATATCAAAATTCTTACTCAAAAGAGAAGGAAAAACCCCACACAGCCCTTTTTTTAGATAATTGGGCCTGAAGAAAGCCATTTTTTTCCATATTAGTGATGTTACAAGCATACACTCAGTTTCTTCAGTCTGTGCCTGTTTTTACAAGACCCACCAGGACTACCCTGACATCCTGGTACTGTATATGCTCTAGGGAGTATATGTACATGATGGAATTCATGGCACAGACGGTAAACAGGTGTGGTCAGTAGCGTAGACTGTTTCACTAAAACCCAGGTGTTTATAATACAAGGTAGAATAAAGCAACTCTATGGCATCATATGCTCAACTTCAAAGGTGCAATTTACAGTGTTGGGAATTTAGCTCTCTCGAATTGTTTATCGTGGTCACTGTAAATGATTGGACAGGCAACCTCCCAGTCAACACAGCTTAACCTCATGGGTACACGAACTCACACACTCAGTTGAAAACGGTCACAGCAGCAATTGACTACTAGCTAGTTTCCCAACATTGTAGACAGCACCTTTAAAATACACTTTCTAGGTACATGTAAGAATTGAGTACAGTATGTCTCATTCCGAGGTCCAGACTGCGATGTTGGGAATTTATCCCTTAGCCCATGGTTTGTTGCAGTTCGTGATACGTTTGGGCATGTGACATGCCAGCAAACACAGCTTACAACCTCACAGGCACACAAGCTCAGATTCTAACACACGGAGTTGAAAACGAAAGTCTGCTAGTTAGTTTCCCAACATTGTTGACTGGACCTTTAAGTCAAGCAATCATAAACAAAAGGGATAAAGACATGCAAACAAAAAATAGTACAGTACTTTTTGCTAACACTTTTTCTAAGGAGTACAGTACATGTGCTCCTAAACAAAAAAATTCAGGAGTGCACAAAGAAATTTAGGAGCACAGTTAAAAGAAAACATTTAACCCTTTCAAGCATGGTGTCACCTACACTGAAAAGGAAAAATGTTACATGAAATTTCTAGTAATGAAAGAATTAAGGAAAAATTAAAGCAAACCACAGTAAGTATTTTGACTCAACATGAACAAAATAATCAAGACCACTACCTATTTCCAATTTAATGAAGGTTTTTACCACCAGAAACATGGATTTGTCATGGGCTCACCTGTGTCTCCAATAGTGGCCAACTTCTACATCGAAGAAGTGGAAAGGAAAGCTCTCCTCTCTTTCAGAGGAACAACACCCCGCCACTGGTACAGATATGTAGACGACACATCTTGTTTCTGGTTACTATCCAGAAACAAGAGGTAAAAGCCTTCACTGAGCACATCAACTCCGTGGACAAGAACATCAGTTTCACCCAGGAAGATGTTAAGGAAGCTGCCTGGCCTTCTTGGACTGCGCAGTGAAAGCTGGAGAGGATGGGGGCCTCAACATTAAGGTATATAGAAAAGCCACCCATATAGACCAGGCCTCACACCTGTTCAACCGGTACACATCTCTGCACTGGATATGCTGCAGTGAATTATTATTTCACTATGGCACACTCTTGTCAGACGTGGGTTTTTTGACACGAACAATGAGTTTCCTGCCACTTTCTGACCTTTACTGTATTTGCAGAACAGAAAATTGTATTTTGAGCCAATTTGTGTTGAATATGTATGTCCTCCTGCCGCTGGCTCCAGTGGTTGTTTGTGTGTCAGTAGCATAGCTAGCATTAGTACCATTACAAGCACACACGTCGCTAGCCACCTCAGAAAAAGTAAGCGAGTCTTCCTTACTTGAACCTTGTGGTTCTTCGGGTTCCTTTTCTTTGCCTTTCTCTTTGTCTCATTTTAGTTTGAAATTAAAAGTAATAGACTTTATGTTCGCTACTAACAACGCTGTCCCGTGGACACCTTCTGACCCTCCTCATGCAGCGAGTTGGGTGATGTTTCCACTCCACTGGTCCCTCTTGACCACAGCAGCGTCATCACAGAGGGAGCTGTGGTTTTTGAGCCATTAGTAAGAAAATAGTAGGACAGAGGGGATTGTACTGTACTTGTTGACATTATTTATACTGTGCGCGTAAATAATTTTCCTGGTTCACACATACATATTTTTGGAGGCAAATGTGAGTGAAATACTAGAGTCCTGTAGTACAATACTTCTTCCAGAAGCAGAGGCATAAAAGGGAGCACTGAAATGTTGTCCATTAAAAGTCATTATGACTGCACTTAGTGCCATGTCATTATACATAAAAATAGAGAAATTGGTATGATTTATTAGTATAAGATATACTATAGCCACTGTTGTAAGACTGTCATTCCTGTTGTAGTAGTGTAACCTCCAGAATATGTATTCCACTGCCTATGCCTTTTTCCCAGCACACGCTGGGTTAAGAGTAAAGTACACTTTCCTTTGATTCCCAGTTCATCACAGGGCTAAGTGACATGTCAGCGTACAAACACATTTACACCCACAGGCAATTTAGAGTCTCAAATTCACCTACCCTGCATGTCTAGACACTTTGAGGATACCAGAGCACCCAAAGGATCCAGAGCACCCAAGGAAAACATGCAAACTCACTTCAGCCTAAGATGCTTTTTGCTGTTAGGTGTTGTGCTCTTCTGTTAAACCATTATCCTTAGCAAGATCCATTTTTTACATCCTTCATCAAGTAGTTTTTATTCAGACAGTAAGCACGTGTTAATGCAGAAATAGCTTATTTATTTCTAGCCTTGGATGTAAAAAGCATTAGTGATGAGTTTTGGGTTGTGTCAGTCTGGAGAATTATTCACCTGCTGCTCTGTGGATTATGTTTTCTCGTAAACACACCTCGAATGCATCTGTGTGTTTGTGCACATAACTCCTGCCTGAAAATTCAATGCACATACAGTTACACATGCTAATGTTCACCCTGGGAGTAAAAATGAGCACTTTCACACAGAAATTAAGCACTATTTGCTATAGACTTGAATAATAAAACATAAATAAAATAGAACAGAATGTTTAATGTCTTAAATTAACAACATTTATCCAATGTATTAAAAGATATATATTATGGAGCATGGGACAGTCACCGAAGATCATTAAAACAGCAACTAGGTAGCCTCCACACATCCTGTAAGCCAAGTAATAATTTGCCGTGGGACTGGATGCTCCAGTGGGTGTGTTGTTCCACAGTGTCTCATCAATTACATTCCCTGAGAGAAAACACAGGGCTGTTTTCTGTTTCTTCAGATGCCAGGGTTAATGGTGCTTTTCTCAAATGCCTCCACCACACAGTAATTGGAGCAACTTAACAATCATAAGTGCAGTCTTTGTAGTGTAGGGAGCAGACACTGAATGCAACTTATTATCTACAAAAGCCAACTTTTATTGATTGGCCACTTCATTCCTCATTTTCTTTCTCTTTTTACATGTCCTACTCTCTTGGCTTGTCTACTGAAAACTAACGTTTTTTGGATGACGCTGTACACAGTATTCATTAATGTTTCATGCATGCTTAGAAGATTTGAAAATAAGCAGTCAGCAGGATTTGCAAAAAAAAACAATCTACCGTATTTTCCGCACTATAAGGCGCACCGGATTATAAGGCGCACCATCCAAAAATGACACATTTTTAATTT
>JAQQAE010018502.1:0-11180 GCA_029823295.1 Pseudamia nigra
GTCTGTGTAGTACATGTGACAACAATCTCCCATCTTCTTCATATGTCTGGGCTGTGGGGTAGGGTGGCAAGATGGAAGCCTTTTCTTACAAAGAAAAACATCCAAGCCCAGCTTCATTTTGCAAAAAGACATTTCAAATCTCCCAAACGCATGAACTTTTTGGCCATAATTCCAAAAGATATATTTGGCACAAAAACAAGACTGCTCACCACCAAAAGAATAACCAATGGTGAAGCATGGTGGTGGCAGCATCATGCTTTGGGGATGTTTTTCTTCAGCTGGAGCTGATTAAGCCTTATTAAGTGTGGAGAGAATTATGAACAGTTCCAACTTCCAGTCAGTTTTGGCACAAAACCTTTGGGCTTCTGTTAGAAAGCTGAAGATGAATAGGAACTTCATTTTTCAGGACAACAATGACCCAAAGCACATCATCCAAATCAACAAAAGAATGGCTTCACCAGAATAAGGTTTTGGAGTCTACACCTGAATCCGATGGAACATCTGCGTGGTGATCTGAAGAGGGCTGTGCACAGGAGACGCCCTCACAATCTGTCATATTTGGAACGGTTTTGCAAAAAAAGATTGGGCAAATATTGCCACATTAAGATGTGCCACACTGATAGACTCCTACCCAAAGCTGTAATAAAAGCCAACAGTGCTGCAACAATGTATTAGTTTAAGGGTGTGCATATTTATGCAACCAGGTTATTTTAAGTGTTTATTTTATTTTTAAATAATTAGACAAATGACTTGCATGCTGTGGTTTGATTGACATGTTGCTGTAGCAGCAGCTCGCTATCGGGAAGTCGGACCGATTCAGAGCTTTGTATCTTCTATTTATTCAATATATTCAGTGTTTACACGAACAACACTCTGATATGACTTTGTTTAACACTGTGTGGTAAAGTTTTACTGCATCAGTAAGATAATGTTAGCTGACCCCTGAGCCCCCGCTTCATAAGCCCTGCTGCCGTTCGTCCAAATATGGTTACATCCTGTTTTTGGCTCCAAGATGCCGTCCAGGAAGTGACAAGTTGATTGGCCTCAAAACGGCCCTTCACAAACTAATGGGTGACGTCACGGTCACTTTGTCCATAATATATACAGTTTATGGTTTGGAGCTATGAAGCCCATTTTACGCCTCTGTGTCAGACTAAAGGGAAGGTCCGGGTTTTTTATTTTGTTGCCAGTCACACAGAAACTCTCGGGCATCTTTGGCTATTAGTTTTCTGATAACAACTCGCTAGCAGGTATGCTAGCAATGATTCTGATTAAATGGGTCAAATCTTTTGTAATTATAGTCCAAGTATACGTACAGTGCAGTGTTTACCTGGTATCTAAGTAAAATTCAGTTGCTAATTTTATTCTGTTGTTTTTCTTTTGCAATTGTTTTCTGCCGTAATTTACATTAAAGTCCATGGAAACTGTCATTTTTGTTCCCCTAGGCTTGGCTTAGATACCAGTCTTATGTACGTATAAAAATATTACTGCTAGCCATTTTAAGATGGGTACATTGTGGTCATACATGCCACAGCAGCTCATGTCCATTTATTGCCTTTCTGACCACAATCTCATGATACAGTAGCTCAGAGGTTCAACCCAGTGCCAGCAAGGTGAACCTAGCAAGTGGCCAGCGAGTGTATGCGGATTGTCATACCCACACCATGGCCTCCTTTTTTGCCCTGACTCCTGACTCGCTAGTTGAGAACCAATTATGTCTTACATCAAAGAGAGAGAGAGCGATCGGGGCTGAAGAGGCGGCTGCAGACCCCACATCCCGGATGATTTGGTGGAGTTATGTGTGATCTCTGCAAAAGTGCACGGAGGATGAGAAACCCTCAGGCTTTGTGACTCACACCTCTCTTTATTGAGTTTGGAGAATTGAAAAAAAAAGCCTGATCTTTGTTGAGGGTGGTGGTGACATGAAAAATACGGTTAAAGCTGTTATTTTATGAGAGGAAGCCCCTGGCAGGTGTGTTTTGAGGGTAGATTGTCCTCTCCTTGAGCTGAAGACAGTGATGTATCATTGTTCTGATCCTCACATCCTCTCATGTTAAATTGTTTGACAGGTCTACAGTTTGCTCTCCAGGTGACTTGGCGAGGATTTTCGGGCACTGTCTTTCACATGCACATCCTTGTCTTCATGATGAATATGAATATTCTTGTGGGGAACAGCAGGCCGATTATGGACAGATGCCCGGTCTTTGCATGAATCACTGTTGTTACTTAAGATGACATGAAGAGGAGCATCCAGATGTGAACGCAAAGTGTTTTTGTTCCAAAATATCATTCAACTTTCTTAAGTAACTGCCAGAGATGTCGGGATCACAAGTATTGTGGCTTTAAATCACTATTCCTGCTGGGAATAATCATATGTTAAGCCACTCTCAATCCATCTTTTTGGAGAATTTTCAAAGCACTTTGCGGAGGGGCTACTTCTGAATTTGTACAAAAAACAAAGGATTTGTAGTGTTTATTTTCCACTGCAATCAGCAAAAACAAACCTCACTCCCATTACAGCCTAGGGATCATTCGTTTTGGCCACAAGTAAAGGTTGCTGCTAATGTAAAAATGACATTTTGTATTTTTAACCAAGCACTTTACAATAAATAGGGCATATCATAAGATGGGACTATAATACAAGCACAGAGTGTAGCTTGAGTTTAAATTTTAAATGCGATATTTTCAAATCAGTGTTTCTACAGGTTCTTAAAAAGTCTTCAAACGTATTCAACAAGGTCTTTAAAATGTATCACTCTCTTGATTATTTTGCGTACTTTTGTTTATTTGAGTCATTATTTTATTATGTAATATGTATTTAACCCTGTAACTTCAACCCTAAATTTGTACATCTAAAAGTAAAATACAAAATGTGAAATGAACATGAATTTATTTACTTTAGACATGGAATTTTGTGTATAAAAAAGCTAGATTGTTCATTTTGCAGAATATTTTATTCAGTTTCCGGTCATTTTTTTAACATTGCCAATTTCTGTTCCCTTGTAGATTATTTTCCTCAGTTTTTGTTCATTTTATGGTATATTTTGTTCATTTGAGTATTATTTTGTCCATTTTTTTCAATGTGTTGATTCATTCATTCCTGTTTGTTCGGTTTGATTGTTTTTCATTTTCTTGGTTATTTGTTCTTTGCTTATTTTTGTGCATTTTGTTAATTATGTTAGTACATATGATATATATTGTTATTTTTGGCTCTGTTTCTGTGTCTTTTTTGGTCATTGTTTTAACTTGGCTCATTAATTTATTAAATTTTGCACATTTTGATTATTTCTCACTTTCTTAATTATCAATTGTTATTTTTTGCTAATTGTTGTTGATTTATTGCTTATCGTCGTATGCGAACACCAGAAATGTAACAAAATAAGCTCAATCCTCATCTTATTACCTGTCATTTAAAGTGTAAAATACATAAAATGTAATATGCGGATTGTATTAACGGTCTTAAATTTGGGTAACGTGATCTCAAAAAGATTTGTCCACACCCTGCAAACACAAAACGTGAATTTCAAATGAACTCTAGTAACGAAAATACAGCGGGGTCTTATAACACAATATGTGACCGCAGAAGAATACTGTAAACCCAAACGTGCCCCCCAGTTTTAATGACAATGTGTCAGTTTACAAGATTATCAATGTGTCCTCTGTTTTGAGAGAGACCACAAAACAAATGTGTAGGTTACAATGAGACACACTGAAAACCGGGAAACATCAGTCAACAAGGAAGAGGGGCATTAAGAAACATGATCTAAGCCTCCCCACAAAGCAAGATGATTCACAAAACTGCCCGGTGAAAAAAAATCCCAGAATCTTAATGAACATAAGATATTTCCAGAGGGCCCTTCCATCACAGCACACATGGAGAGTTGTCATGAAAAACAAAGCTTACTGTAATAAACTCTATTCCTGTGAAGCTCTTGAGATTGTAATTAGGCTGTAAACCCCTGTGGAAGCGCTCTCAGTGGACTGCTTTTTTTTTTTTTCCACCACATGCCCCTGGTGAATGTAAAACTGACATAAATCCAGACATAAAACAGAGGTAATAAAGATATGGCTGTATCAGTTCTCTGGGGCACATTGTCGCTGTGGAGGAGGAAGCTCATTGGGGGCTGGGCGGGTCAGCAGATGTGACGGGGTCAGCACAAAGGCTCACCTATTCAGTGTCGGTTGGACAAAGCCACTGAGCGCGAGGTGGATGGAAGGGCCCTGGGGGTCTCCTAACTCATCTGTCGCTTGGCTGTTGAACTCTCTGACAATGCTGTGTTTAAAAGCCAGTGGAAAATGATACGTTCATTTTCTTGCTGCTGAGCGTGTGATTAACGGCGCTGGTGCTGCAGCCCCGACTCGGAGGGACCTCGAACGTAGTCAGGAAGTCGTTTACACTATTACACTGTCACACACATACATACAGTGCTTAGCAAGTTTATCAGACCACAGCTGCCCTAAATTAGCAGTACTGTAAATTATGAAAATCAGTTATGTTTACGGTTAATCCACTGTTCAATTAAAATATTTTAATGCTGAAATATGATTGTTGTTACCCATGAATTTTTGAATTTACTGCTTTACAAAAAACCTGAAAAAATTGTCAAGCACAATGTTATTTGATTAAGATGCCAAATTTCAGTTATTGTATTCATGCACAGTATTTATTTGAGATTCGTCACTCATGGTCAAAACGGTAAAACATCAAGAACCACATTAAATCCTCATTGAAGTACTTCATGGTGCTGAACATGAATAGAACAGGTGGTCTAATAAATTTGTTAAGCACATTGGTAAATTCAGTTCAAGTCAATTCAGTTCACTTCAGGTCAAACTTACAAACTCAGTATTATTATTACATGCATTATTAAAATACATACACCGATTAAAAAGTATCTTACAAAGGCAATGGGTATTACTCAACCTTATGTTTGTCATTACAAATTACTACAAATAAATGTATACATCCGATTTCTTAGCACATTCACAAACTTTTCCCATTAGGGCCGACTCAGCAGTAATCTGATTCCATCGTTATAAGCAAGCCAAGCTAGTTTTATTCCAGTTTGACCTTAAATATGCTCTGCAGACACATCTGTGCAGAGACACTTTCACACCACCTGTGCATGAATATGTCAGACATCTGACATTGCCAATAAATATAATTATCATTAGTTATTTGATCAATAAGTGACCAAGATATCTGACTTTATCACAGATAATGAGATCATTCTGGGACAGTTTTAAACAAGAAATTACAGGTATTTAGACAAATCATAACTCCACTTTTTCCAGCGTTGTATTCAATATTACGTTCCAGACCATACTGAGGACATAGTATAATAAGGACTGAGGACAACCATATGCATCAGCATATGCAGTATGATTCACCAACCATACATCCAGTTTTACACGTCCTCAGTTGTAAAGCATCACCACGTGTACTTTGGGTGTTTAAGACTTTTGTGGGATTAAGAACCTGGGTCTGTATTCGTAGTGCAAAGACTAGCTCCTAGTGAAGACCACATCCATAATTCTTAGAGGATTCGTTGAATTTGGGTGTGGTTTCTAAATATTAAATAAATAATAAATTTAAGAGTAGGTCGTAGTAAAGATAAAAGTGATGTATAAAACATCTTATCCCTTAAAGAACGCCTCAGGTGACAAACTGTGACTTTAAGAGGCTTCTGAGTTTCTTAAGCAGAGGAGAACATGGAAGAAAAAAAATAAGATGAATAATAACCGACTAAGCCTTAATCCAGTAGTGAAAATTAATTTTTTTTATTGAGTGAAATTTGAAAAACTGAAAGAAATAGAAACAGTTTTCATGTTTTTTGAACAAATGACAAAAACAACAATGAATATGATCAGTTTTGTTTTCTTCCAGCGTTAATGGTTCAGGCTGAAGAAAGGTAAAATGCTTTTGCACAATATGGATCTTTAATAAATATAACTGCATCATTGCTGTCATGAATTCTTTTTATTCTGCTTCTGTCAGATTCTATAAATCACACTTTAACTCAAAACATTTAAAACCAAAGTAAACATAAACTAATTAATAAAGATTTAAAAACTGCAATATTGCAAAAAGTGTGTTTTATTATACATTCAGCAGAAGCATCAAACTGTGTCATGTGTTGTCTTATAATTCTCTGTTCATTTTCTCCCCATTTTCACTTCAAACCTTTTTTTTTCGAACAGGTGTGATCAGCCAATCACAGTTTCCCAAATCATGTGACATATTTAGCAATGGGATCGACTCCGCCCTCTCAATAACATAAAAGTTTAAGTTTAATCCATGCTGGGAGTTTTTCTAAGACGTCTCCTGAATCACTCTGAAGCTAAGACTCCTTGCTAAGTTTTTAGCCTAAGTTCGGAGGATTCTAAGAATCCCAGGTCTATCCATATACCACGTTTATAATGACCATTCCATAGACGGTATATATTAGTGAACACAATCCACCCACTGGTTTCTAAGGGGCAATATTGAAGCCAAACAGGTTGTCACTTCCTGGCTGACATTTTGGAACTAAAAATAGGATGTAGCCATAACCGGACAATGGCACTCAAGGGAAAACTAATTCTAACTACCGGGAGCTTCCTGACGTGGTAAAACATCACCAAGCATTGCCAAACAAATTCATATTACAGTGTTGTTAACGTGAACACCCATAACTGCAGTCAAGCATATCTCCGGTAAAACTATGCTCTGTTGAATAAATAGAAGGTATGAAGGTCCGACTCTGAGGCGAGTTAATGTAGTGATGTGTCCATTAAAGCTCAGTACGATGGCGATTTATCACATTTTTTTGTCATAAAATCTTAATAGAGGAGCAAAAATTTAAAGATGGACCACCATATCACCTATTGGAGGATTCAAATAAAATGTCCATGATGCCTCATGACAAAAATGTATTCACTTAGTATTTTCAGAGAGAAATCATTGCCCACTGAAACATACATAAAATGAATAAAGTATACTGTAGGTGAAGAATGTGCAAATGTCTCAAGAACTTTGAATGTTTCCCAAGTGCAGTCGCCACGACTACCAAACGCTATGATAAAAATGTCTCTCGCGGGCGCCGTCCCAGAAAAGACAAGCAGCTACTGTGCGTCTGCTGCAGAATTAGAATGATCAGCCCCAGAAACCACTCGTTTACAGCACCTCAGGTCACAGGTCATGGTTCTGGCAACTGCACTCGTGGACACTTTGAAAGTACTTGAGACCATTTGACTTGACTGACCTACATTTGTTAAAGTAATGATGAACTGTCTTATCTCTTTCTTTTTGTTTCTTGCCATAGCATGGATTTGTACAGTAGTTGTAGTTGCACTAATAGGGTCATCAAAGCTAAATGTGGCTACTGTGGAAAATCAAAAATACACGTTCTGGGTTGTTCAACACTTTTTGTTTACTGCATTCCTTACATGTTCTGTCACAGTTTGGGTCTGTTCAGTATTAATGTTGAAAATAAACAGTGATGGAGAAGGTGTGTGGCAACATTCAACTTCTAGTGTAAGTGTAATTTGCATTTGCAAGTACTGTATTTTGATGAATTATTGCAGGTATGTCCTATTACATTACAGAAGTAACATTCCTAGACCTGTCTTTACTTTGAAAGCTACAGAATATCTGCATGTTTATGTATTGTGCAAACATTTTGTCATGTTTTCCAAATAGATAAGAACAGATAAACAAACATGAACAGAGACTTTGAACGTTACCATGGCATTCGACGCGGCTAAATTAAGCAAAACTCACGGTGTTTCACCAAAAAGGAGCAAATATATTTAAAGTTAGTTGTCAGTGTGGATGCATGGTAAAATTCATCTGCGGATCATATTTGCAATGATTCATCACAGCTGCCCTGCAGCCAGAGAAAATAATAGCAGCCGGGATTGTTTAGCCTACCATTTACTCACCCATAAACAAGATGGAAATGAGAGATTTTATCATTGCTTTTCATTACTGTGTGCCAGAAGTCCACACCACCAACTGGGAGAGAAATGAATTCCCCCAGCGCTGTCAGACCTGAGTCACCCCTTTTGTTCCTGATAAAGACATTCCTCAGTCTTTGTACCTTTTCTTTTTTTTTTTAGGAGGTCTGGGGGGCTTTGTTCCAAACCTACTCCTGGCAGCTCACACAATGACAATGTATGTGCTTAGATTTCACAGGCTTGGCAGGGAAAATTGTTTATTCTTACCCTCAATTTCTCTGTATTGTGTGGCGCTGCAGCTGGGGGATACAGTACAACCTGTTTTGTGCTGGAAGATGAGTTCCCAGCTGACAGTAAAATTCATATGCAGCAGTTTTTGTCTGTTTAGTTTAACAGAAGGTGCTGTTCTACAATGGCACGCTGTACTTTGTGTTCTGTACATTTTGAGATGCTGGAAGGTGTTACACTACACCTGCAGTGATGGAAAATACTTGATTTGTTGTGTGTCACTGCGAATTAATGAGTTCTTTTAAAACTGTAAATCAGGCAAATTTTTATGAATTAAACAATATGCTGTTGAAATATTCAGATTTTGTGGGGTGCCGTTCTGTACGCACCCAGGTACGACTCAGCGCCTGTTCGCAGCAGCCTCGAATCCATCCACCTGCTGCATGTCGATGCTCTTCTCCTCACATTCCTGTCTATCTTCACTGCAACTATCAAATAAAAGCCCAAAAAGGCAAAAATGAATATTTGAAAAAAAAAAAATCAAATTTTGGGATCTAGGTTTTCAACTGATGTACCTTTTTCAGTGGTCATCAACCTGAGACCCATTTTTATTGAATTCAAAATGCTGTCAAAATGAATGCGTTAACACAAATTAAACCATTTGCATGATTAATTAAATTAAAGATTTTAATGCAATTAATGCATGCGCGATACACAATAACTTAAAATCCCATCGGGACACCCATCGGCGTGGATAAACTGCTGATTACTGGTACAAACTCGCTGGTACAAAACTGTGTTGACTGTTTATATCTGGGAAATAGTTAATTTCCGTCTTCCGTTAATTAACTTCCGTTAATCTCTTGCATTATGCAATTTTTCCTGCTAGCCGGAACAAATTTTTTTCTTCGTTACCTGGATTTTTTGTTACCAGAAGCATTTGTTAGCCGGAGTACCGCTATCTAATCTAACTCTACGGGAAGCTGCTTTTATCTATAACGGAGGTTACGATATAAATTATTTTGGCTAATTCAATTATTTTAGCGAGAAAAAAGAAATTGTGTGGCGAGTGGAACGCCACTGCAGAAATTGGGAGTTTTATAAACATTTATAATTTATTATGTTCATTTGATTACTGTTTGGCAAGAAGTGACCATTATTTACTTTTGAACGTGTTGCCTTAAATTCGGCCTGGTTGTCTTTCCAACAGCTGTTTCCATTTATTGTATGTTTGTGTTTGTTTGACAGTAACTGCTGGATGGAAGTCTGTATAAACTGAGTGCTGCTGTGCGCTAAAACTGACTGATTGTGAATTGAAATACGGTACAGACTATTTTTGTATGTCGTTACTTTTATTAACGTATTGAATTGAAATATAAATAATGAATCTGTTTTGATTTGTACTTTGTTTACTGGTAAACTGTAGAAATATGAAATACTGTACTAATAGACGGGGCGATAGATCGATACACACACACACACTAGTGTCACAGTGGCACATGAGTGGGCAATTGAAGCAAAAATCACAACAATAGGGACAGAAAGTGAACGTAACATGACAAATGTGACTAAACTCTTTTAAACATTTAATAGTGTGAAATAAACATGTGAAGTGTATTTACTGTACCACCTTCTGTCATGAGGGTTTTTGCTGCCACAAAATGAAAAACAATGAATGGGTATTAATTGTGATTAATCAAAATTAATCCACAGTGACCCTGTGATTAATCAGAATAAAAATTTTAATCATTTGACAGCCCTTAAAAATATACATATAACTGGCAAAAATGAATAAAATGACCCAAACATTAAACACTGAGCAACAATGAGCAAAATAATCCAATTTAAAAATGACTATGATTTTAAACAATGAACAAAAATGAAGAAAATGAATAACGGAATAAAAAACATATTTGGATAATATAGTTAACAAAACCAATAAAAATGAACAAATTAATATTGTACACACAACATAATCTGCCATCTGTCAGTCAGTGCCTGTGTTACCATGGCAACAGATACTGCACCTGTCAATCAAGCTCAGCAATCAGATGAATAGCAATAAGATATATGTGTATTGATTTTTGTGCGAGTCCAGAAACCACGTTGGGATCTTGTCTGACCGGTTAAGAACCACACATGTACAGAATTCTGACAAAGTTTGATAAAGCCCAGAATGATTTAGTGAGGGGCTGAACTGCACCACTGCCCCCAGGACAGGGGCCATCGACGTTACGATATGAAGAGGCATTCTTTCTCTGTAAACAAAAATACATAACTGTCGAGATCTGCAAAAACATCGGCTTTCTTGAACCCTTTCTGTACAGTATGTACAGTGAGTTAAAAATGGATTATTACTTTATTTTAATGAAAATTTGACACATTTTTGATCATTCTTGTTTGAGTTGTTTAAAATTGGACTGTTATTTTAATTTATTTTATTTTATTTTTTATCAAGATGATTGATTATTTTATCATTTTTGTGATTTTTTTTTGTTTTCTTTTTATTTAGGCTGCATCTTTTGATTCTTTTGTTCAATTTTGTCATAATCATGTTCGATGTTTTACTTTTTTTTCATTGTCTTGGTTTTGGACATTTACTTGATTATATTGTTCATTTTGTGGATGGTTTTCTTCAATTTGAAAGGTCAAATCTATAAAATAGATGTATAAAAATATGTGGACTTAATTAGATGGTGAGTATATAACCAGAGCTATAAACTGTATATGAAATCTGTAGAAGTGAATATTCAGCCAACGTGCTTTCGCTCAGTATTTTTTGTTCATTTAATGCCACATTGTCACTTGTTTATTTGTAAGAGCACTGGGAATTTTAAATTCCAACCAAAATAGATGGCTACTGTAACTGGTTATTAGCATAAAAGTGCACTTTGTCAGTCAAATATGTATATAATAATAATAGTCATAATATTTTTGAATTATTATTATTATTATTATTATTATTATTATTATTATTATTAATAATAATAATAATAATAATAATAATAATAATA
>JAQQAE010018504.1:0-11178 GCA_029823295.1 Pseudamia nigra
AGTAGAACTCAGGACTGTGTTTAATAGTGAAAGTAAAAGCATTTCCTTTCATGTGCTGGAGAAGACTTTGCACAGTGTCTGAGTCTCCCATCATCAATTCAAGATCTTGGCAAAAAATGAATGCAAGTCTGGACGTAAATAAATGTTGAGACATTGCAGACGCTTATTGAATCAATGCCACAACAAATGTGTGTCGTAATCAAATCTAAAGGCAGAACAACAATATATCATGCTCCCCAGCAAACTGAAGCCTTTTTTTCTGATTAGCCTCACTGATAAGTGGCTTTCTTAAGGCATCACAGCTATTTAGTCCCAATCCCTTAAGCTGCCTTTGCATTGTGTGCATGGAAATACTTTTACGTTCACTATTTAACATAGTCCTGAGTTCTACTGTTGTTTTTTTTTTTTACAATTTGATTTCACCACACAGTTAAGTGATTACCGCTCATGATCATTCAAGATTTTTTGCCAACCACATTTTTTTCTTTGAAGATGATGGTTCCCCACTATCCCTATATCACTTGTTGCCAGCTGAAACATAATCACCCATGCAGAAATTATCCAATGGGAGGCTTGTACCTATTTGCTTAGCTAAATCCAGGTGGTGACCTTTTTTTTGGTCAGGCAGTGTATTAGGACACTTGAATGTTTGTAAATCCACAGGAATCATTATCATATCTGAGCTATTTGACATTATGAGTTAAATCTGTGAACAAAGAGGAACAGTATAAGAAATTAAAAGAATAAACAAATAAAATCATATATATGAATAAAATAATAAATAAAATTAGCAAAAATAAAAACACATTTTTTAAAATTAAACCTTTAAAATGTAAAAAAAATTAATGAAGGAAAAGAATAAAAATAAAAATAAATTAATCAAGAAAAATGTCAATGAGGACACAGTATATGTGAAAATAGGACTGGGTTCACTCATCCTCCTCCATTATGACTTTTTTTTGTTTTGCCTTTTGTTGGGTTTATTTTCTTTCTATATCCATTTTGTTCCGTTTGTGAAAATTCTGATCATTTTTAAATCACTTTGATCACTGTCTGATAATTGTTCATTTTGTGGATTATAATGCACACTTTGTCACTTATTTGATTCATTTTTGATTTTGGTGATTTTTTTTTTTGCATTTTACTATTTATTTTGTTCCTTTGTTCACAACAATTTATCATTTTACAATCATTAAAAAAAATCTTTTAGTATATGCTGACACTTTTCCTCCAGTCAAAAGTGAGAGGTTGTGCCATGGGAGGATTTAGGGGAACAACAAATCCAGAAATAAGTTTTTATTATGGTGTCCATTTTATCCCATTTTGTTAACTGTCGATCATTTTATCGATCGCATTAGTCATTTTTGTTCATTGTTGTTATGACTAATCTAATCAAATAAAATGGAACAAGAATCCTGTGGCTATGGACACGGCAGTCACGTGTCCCAATACTTTTTTCCTTTAAATAAAAAATTATTTAGAGAGTGGACATGTTTATGGTGGCATCCACTGCCTTATAATCAAAATTAAACCACATAGATTTTTAATCACTTGTAAAACATTTTCTGTCGTGTCCGCTGCTTTTACTTTGAAGGCAGATCCCTCATGTTCCGGTGTCATGGCGTCTTTAACGTGTCCTGGTGGTTCTGCCTCCACACGGTCAAGCTCTGCCGCCGTCCAATCAGAAGCGGGCAGTGACTGCTCTATCGCCTGAGCAACCAATGTTCTGAAGGTCAGGGCGTGTCCAAAGTGCGGGGACTGTACCACTGTGAGACGAGGGGGTGTAGGCGAGGACGCGATTCAATTCAAACTATTATCACGTTATTTTTGTAATAGATTTAACAACTTAACGGTCTTTAAGTGTACAGTATTTATTGACACTTTAGTCATGGGTATCTCTACATTTGACCTGCAGTAATTACATGTGAGTAATGTTTATAGGTGGGGTTAAATATAATAAACTGATCCGTTTTCAGCTCAAGACCACAAAGAGAAATACAGCCGCTCGTTGGAACCTAAGCTTTAATTATTTAAATGAATGAATGAACATAATATGTAAAGTTAACAAAAATGCACAAAATAATAAGCAATGGAAAAAATTGAGAATACAATGCACAAAGCAAAATTAACAAAAACAATCAATCCATCAAACAAACAATTAATCAATCCGATCACAATGAACAAATACTGTATGAAAAAAGCAAAAATAATCAAGATGAACGAAAAAAAAACCAAAATAAATAAAAACTCGAGGAAAAAAATCCAGGAAATGTGCAAAAATGCCAAGAACAGTTCAAAAATCATGATCACAAAAATGAAAAACCTGGACAAAATGTGCAAAAATGACTACAACCAATAAAATGAAAAAAAAAAGACCAAAATATACCATAGTGAACAAAGTTATATTTATATACTGCACTTATATTTATTATAAGTGAAATGAACAAATAAACCAAGCCACTTTGAAAATTAACAAAAGTTAATAATATGATGCGCAACATCAAGAAAATAACTAAGAAAATGAACGTAAACGTACTCAAAAATGAACAAAATAATCAAAACAATGGACAAAAACAATGAACAAGTGAACAAAAATGAACAATGCAATGAAAAAGAACAAAAAAAAATGAAGTAAATAATCTGTCAAACTAACTACAATAAATCTTGCAGGTTCTTTTTTATCCAGTAACTGGACTGCTGTGTTTTCTTGAAGCTGGTTTGCCACTCATCCAGGTGACAGTCACTCACGGAAACAAAGAACCTACCCGCTGAAAAAAAGTACCTCACCTGAATAAAGGATCATTTTCACAGACGTACTGTAACAAAAATAAACAGAGGCTAGAGAGTGGATTGTCGCCGGTTCGAATCCTCGGACTGAGGGGGGTGAAGGCCAAGACCTGTCCCCATATCATCACCACGGTGGGGCCTTGAGCAAGGCCCTTAACCTCCAAATTCTCCCCTGGCGCTGCACAGCGACTGCCCACTGCCCCCAAGGGGATGGATCCAATGCAGAGGCAACATTATACAGTATATGTATATATGACAGTAAAGTAATAAACTTACACTAAACAAAGTACTGCACATTGATACCTGTTTTATTATACTCCTTTACTACTGATATTGTTTATTTCTCATTTCTCTATAGTCTTATTATTATCATTATTGTTATATGGGATTGCTGAGTCATACAGCTATCCCACTATTGTTGTCTTTAGTCTTTAATATTCTTTCACTTCCGTAGTTTTTTTGTCATTTAACTGATCCTACATTTTTTGTCTGATTCAAACCATTCAAATTTCACATTGCTCATCTTATTCAGCACATCTCTGCTACTGCTTTTCTAACCCTTTATCATTTTAAAAATATTAAGCTTTTTTGACCAATTTTTTCCCTTAGGAAATGAATGAAGTCCAACGGTATGCGCGGTTACCATGGCAACGACAGTGCAGCATGCCATGGCATTTCCTTTGCTGTTCCTTCGATCCTCAGATTCAATTCAATCTTTATTCGTATAGCGCCGATACCTTTTTAATCCTTTTACTACTACTTTATCACTACTCCACTGAATAGTTAATTCAACTCTTGCACTTTTCCAGCAAATTCAACTATTTTGACTCAGCAATCCCACGGCATCTCTTCAGAGATTGACAATTTTCTAGTTATTCCTATTTTTTATATATATTCTAGTTTTCTATCATGTATCCTGCTGACCTTGCTGTGACACCTTGAATTTTCCCAGTGTGTGACTAATGAAGATTGATCTTATTTGATTTTAAATGAATAAAAAGGGGTAAAATGCACAAATGATCAAGATGAACAAAATGAGAAACGTGACCGAAATGCACAAAAATGAATAAACTAATTAACAAAATAAATACAAATTCATACAACTTGAAACTTTATATAATGATTCAATAATGAACAAAATTAAATTTGAAATATATGCAATATACATGTTTTTTAAAATATGTAAATTGCTCTGTGCTGCTTTTATGCATGAAAAGTGCTGTATAAGTAAAATTTGATTTGAGTAGTTGAAAAAGTTACCAAAAATTGAGTAAAGTAACAAACAAAGTGAACAAAAATGAAGTAACTGTTTAAGAAAAGAAACAAAAATGAATCAAATAATAATTGGTTGCCGACCTGCAAATTTATAGAAGTCTGACATGTATTGAAGAGAAATAGTACATGACGAGGAGGTGTCAGATGTTTGCACAAAAACAATACATTTATTCAAGTGTTCTCCAGCACAAGTACATACAGAGCCTTTATCGTCTCTCTGGACACTAAACAGAAGAATGGGGGAGGGGTCAAAGGTCAAAGTGGAGAATGACTGCTACATTTGCTGTACGAACTGGTCTTGAGGAAAAAAAAAAGAAGCATTTAGGCCATAAACAGAAAAAGTCACACAGAGGTTCACACAGGTTCACTCAGTGTTGCACTGACCTGCAAAACCAAAGGACTGTTTCTGAATTTCAAACAAAAAAACAAAGGAATCAGTTCAAAACAACACCAGACATGGAGAATATTACGGCATGGAATGTAGGATTAAGAAGCAATGCGTATTAAGCATACATTATGCTACAGTAAAAGTTATTACCATGATTTTTTTTCTCACGATTTTCCCACAGATAAGCACCAACTACAGCAATCTCTAGTCTAAAACAATATAGGAAACCTTTCATTATTTGTTACCCTTATTTTTTCAAGTACAAAGTTAAAATGCCTTTGTTAATATATTTATGAGTGAAATAATTTTCCGTTACTACAAGAAACGTAAAACAGTCATTGTCGAGATGTGTTTATTTCTCTTTCAACCAAATATACTGTATTTTTCTGGATTTGATAAAATGTGTAGCACCATTGGGAAAAAAAAACCCAAACACCTACAATCTCGCGTTAAAAACCAGAAAAACAAGCAGGAAAAACACCACCTTTGTAGGGCTGTGCGGTGAAGTGGAGACTGTTTGTCTTAAAGCTGTCCATAGGCCGCTGTTCAGCATCACATTACATTTCAAATCCGGATCCACTTGACACAAATCAGAAAAAAAAAAAAAAAAAAAGTTGACTTAAAGTCTCCCTATGTCTAACGCTCAAAGCAACTTTCCACATCGGTCACTGTATTTTATTTCCAACCTAAACATGTTTATCTAATTTGATGATATATATTAGCAAAGAATTATATTTGTACATCTCATACATGATTTAACTAAACAAAACAAAAAACAATCCAAAACAACGGCAACCTATGTACAAAATGTACAGGTGTGTGTCATATTAGGGGGAAATTATGTAACAAAGCACAGAGGTTCATATTAAACGGAGGTTCAAAGATGTCATTAAAAAGGATCAATCAATAAACGAGCCGATAAAAAAAAAATTCAAATCTTAAAGAAATAAATAAAAAAACAAAAATCTCCATGATCCAGGAAATATGCAGGTTCATCTTACGATAATAGAAAAATAAACCAAATATATTTATTTATTGTATTGCTCTTATGTGTATTTCTCGATCTGTAGTTCTCTGTTCTTGATTTTTTAAATATTTTTATCTATTTCCCTATTTATTTATTTATTTTTCTTTCCGTGTTTTTTTCACACGTGACCTGACAGGCCCCTCCCGTCACATATGGGCAAAGAAATACAAAAAGAAAGAAATAAAAGCACAAATAAATAAATAGTGACATTAATGAAGGGTAAAATTAATACAAATCAAATTTGTGAAATAAATGATAAAAACAGAAAAGTATGCAATAATGAGTAAAAATTGGGAAATAATTTTTATAAACTAATAAAAAAATATTTTTCTACTGTTAATATTGATCTATTTTCAAAATACAACTGCATATCTACAGGATTACTTACTTTTATTTATACATTTATTTATTATTTGAACTGTATTATGGCCTCAATTATTTATTGATAAACTTATTTTTTATTATGGCAGCTTCGGGTCTCCGTAACACTGAACCTCATGTGCTGACAAATAATGATGACAATAAGGTCACTTAAGAACTTAATTACATTAAGAAATTAAAAATTTCAATCCTTAAATATAGTATAGAGATCACGTAGGTTTTTATTTTATTCTCTTTAGTCTTTGAGTGTTGTCGAACACTGTCAGTTTTTCGTTTTGACAAAACTCTAGCTTAATTAAATTCTCCCTAGATTTATTTTGAATTCAAGATCTTACAATCAAGAGAATTAATCTGTGACTATCAAAATCCAAATTTGGATCAGAACATAAATTTGCGAACTTGATGATTTATCAGGGAAGCAGCAAAAGGCCAACTGTCCTTCATATAGGACAAAATATCACACGAAGCACATTTCACTAAAACAAAAAACAATACAATTTTAAAAGAAATAGACATTCTTTGAATATAGGCAGTGGAGCTGGGTGATACGGTCGTAAAAGTTTCCATTTTCATCACAGCTGATGGTGATATTTACCATGATAAAGGTCAAATTGTTATTTGTTTACAGTGTAAAGGCTGATTTTTGGTCCTTAGTGAAGAAATCAGATTGATATTTATGGTTTTAATTTAGTCAAAATGACATAAAAATCAGGTAAAAGACGCAAAAAGATAAAAGCAGGGGAAAAAGATGCAAAAATGAAAATGATGCAAGAAAAAATAACATAAAAAAAAAACAACATGAAGATGAAAATGAAGTAAATTACAAAAATATCCAGAAAGGCAAAAATATGGAAAAAACAAAAAGTTTAAAACAAGACAAAAGACAATAAAACAATATGAATAAAACTAGGTAAAGAAATGCAAAAGAAAAACAACGTAAAAGACGTAAATGACAAAAACACACAAAAAAGAAAATTACAAAAAGAGAAATTGGCATCTTAAAACATCATAATGATAAAAGACAAAAGAGGCAGAAAAGGCAACACGCGAGTCAAAAAAGACTTAAATCACATAAAAACAAAAGACGAAAAACTCTGATTTCATGATATTTTTTAAAAAAATGTGTTCATTTTAAAATCAAACTAAATAAGATGTACCCCTCCTTGAATCGCCTCCTTATCATGGTGGAGGGGTTTGTGTGCCTGAGTGCGGGGGCAATTCGCCCATGGTAGGGTCTCCCAAGGCAAACTGACTATGCCTTCCTGTCCGCCCACCACCTGCAGGAAGGGTCGTAAGGGTGCGGTGCTGTGTGGTTTGGGTATCAGCCGAAGGCGGGGGCCAGTCTCTGGTTGCCAAATCTAGCTCCTACTGGGAGGAGGCTCTAGGGCAGACCCAGGACACACTGGAGGGACTATGTCTCTCGGCTGGTGTCTGGGAACACCTGGGGGTCCCCCCAGAGGAGCTGGAGGAGGTGGCTGGGGAGAGGGAAGTCTGGGCTTCCCTGCTTAGGCTGCTGCCCCCATGACCCTGACCAGGATGAGTGGAAGATGATGGATGGATAAATTAGATGTAAGCTCTTTATCCTTACGAAGACAAAAGAAAAATGTTTATTGTGACAAAAAAACCCCATTATTATCACCTAAAATACATTTATCGCAGTAATGATGAGTGTTGACGATCACCCAGCTCTACTGTGTCGTCACTGTCAAACAGAGGACAGCGTGGATGATGGATAAAAAAATGGGGGGTTTTGGGGGTGGTCCGTGCACTGGACTGTACACCGACTCAAATCGACAGGTTTCACATATGCAAATGATCCATTCGTTCACTTCTATTGGCACAGCCCTACTGTATACAAAAAGTATTACACGAGGGTAGATCAGTTTCACATCATCAAATTCACAAGAACCAATATTTTAAAAATAAAGAAAAAAAAGAAAGTATACATATAAAAGTGCCTTATAATGTTGATAAAACAGCACAAAATTGCTATAAAAAGGTAGAAGAACTTTGTGAAGCCGCACCATGTCGTCGAGGATTTGCACCTGCCAGTTTTGTTTTTTTGTTTTTTTTTTCAGTCTCGACGTTAAAAGCCACCGTTAGTTTGTTGTACAGTAATGTCATTGGTCAGGATGAAACTAGAAAAAAGTAGCTCACCGCAGACTTTTTGATGTTTTTTTTTTTTTTTTCTTTTTCACAATGACAGAAAACATCATTCCCCATGTGGCTAGTAGCTTTTCTCGTTTTTGTTTTTTTTTGTTGTGCAGATCCGGGCAGTGAAACGTGCCAGTGTTAGCGAGGCTGAGAGGGCGAAAATGAGCACCAGTAAGAAGAGTAGAAAAAGAGTAAGAGGAGCACAGAGTCTATCACTTCTGCCTTTGAAGTGACTGAAACAGCACCAAGATTTGTGTCATTTAATGTAAAAACATCAAGCTAGAGCTGGGTGATATTGGCTACAAATTATTAGTTATTATGATGCATGCTCATATATGAGTCTGTATTCATAATTATTACAATAAATGTCAAATTTGAGCAGTTTACAGGCTAACTTTTGGTATTGAGTTGAAGTTCAAGAAGCCAGATATTTGTTGCATATGATGACAAGGACATATTAATTCAAAAATGACATAAAAGATAAGTACAAAGATGAAAATAAGGTGATGAAAGACAAAAACTTCAAAGACTAAAACAAAGAGAAAATTATGTAAAACATGCAAACGATGAAAAACTACAAATGGCAAAAGAGGCGAAACCAATGCAGACACACACAAGCAACGAAAAAAAAAAACTACATACGATGAATTTGACCTAAATGACTGAAGGACGTAAAGACAGAAAATTTTTAAAAATGTGGAATTACATTAAAGACAAACACAAATGAATGCATCTTACGTAAAAGACACAAAATATGCAAAACACCCTAAAAGATGCAAGAAGATGACAGTGACATAAAACACGCACAATACAAAAAATGTACTTTGTGATTTACTGGTGATCTACTCATGATTTTGACAAAACACGATGAGAATCATACAAAAAAAAAAAAAAAAAACCCAGAGCAAAACAATGTAAAACAACAGAAAATATGTAAAAGTAGCAAAAAGGCCAGAGGGATTTTTAAAAACACAGGGAGAAATTACACAAAACATACAAAACAACACAAACAAATACTGTCACACAACATGAACAGTACAGACCAACAAATTACTTAAGAAACCAAAACGACTGTATATACAGTATAAAACACAAGAATGAGGTATAGGACAAAAAGTGATATAGACATCACAACACAAAAAAGACAGAAAGGACATATGCATATGTAAAGTTGAGTCTTTGTTTGGTGATTTACGGCTGGTTCTGTCCATTTTGTTTATTCTGAATTAATGCCGTGAAAACCACAATAATAAATCAGAATAAATAAAACTTGTCCAATTTGAGGTCTTATTTTGTTGAAAATGAAATGAAATTGAACCCAAGACCAAACACAAACAACTACTGCCATAAATATAGTTAAAACATATCACACAAATCATTGTCTTTTTTTTTATCACCCAGCTCGACATGAAACACAAGTTTTTCCAGCAAAGTCTTATAAAAGCTCAGTTATTTGTCATGTGTGTTGTGCCACATGGGTGATGATGTTTCTCATCATGTTGGAGCACCATGGTGTTGGAACCATATTACAGTAGTACCTTTATTACCTTCAGTTGTGTGTATAGAAACTGTAAACAAAGAGGTATATGTGATCTGGTGTTTTGGATTCTTGGAGACACAGCTCTCTCCACACTCTGCTTTCTCACGACATCTCTGGGAGGCTCAGGAAGTGGAAGTACAGCCCCGGTGAGCCTCGCCTGAGCCAGAACGCTGTGGCGGTACTCACACAGCAGAAATATTTCACATCACCATCTTCCGCTCTCTCCCACCAAGACGCCATGTTGGTGAAAACACACGTTTAGCACTATTCTGTCTCATTGTGTTGAGAAGAAAGCATAGTCTCAAGTATAGCTTGCACAAACAAATAAACACTTGATAACACTGCTAAAATGTAAAATGACATATCAAAATTAAATAGAATAAGAATTACAATTCAAATACGAGAAATAATGTGAAATCTACGTCAATGTTTGTTTAAACTTGCAAATTATACCAGAGTATAATTTGAGGATCAAGGCTCTTGTTTCTAGTCACAACATACCATTGTGGTTTCTATATGATTCTGAGCGAGGTTTTTGTTGCAGCTCAAACACAGGCAAAATAATCTTTCAGTGGTGCAAACAGGTGACGGATCACCGGGACGCTCCAGGACCTGCCCAGGAGCCTCTGCCTCGCTAGCCGGCTCATGTTGGACACGTCTGTGTAGTGGACTGGGAAGCCAAACACCCTGACAGGGAAAGAGACAAAGACAGAGCAGAGAGACGGACAGAAAACAAGACACAAGAATATTATGCTTAGATTCTGATTTCAGATAAACACCGACAGAAGGCAGTTTGGAGGAGCTGCCTTTACACTCTGAAGGCCCATTTATACTCTACGCGAAGTCCGCGTACGGATGCAGAGGGGGCGTTCTCTCCGGCCTCAACATGCATTACGTTACAAGTTTGGTACGTTTTTGAGTGGCTTACGCATCCGTCCTTAATGTAAAAAACTGTGCAGTGCCACTAAAAACTGTGGGGGCGCTCTAGTGCAGTACAGCTCATGTGGCGAAAGAATAGAAGAAGAAAAAGAACAGAACGCAACATAAACACCAAAAGATTAACAGAATTGGCTCAACTTTTTGAGGACAGTCTGTGCCATAGACTGTATATGTTAGTGTCATCTTGGACAACATCTTGGAGCCAAAAACAGGATGCAACCATATTTGTCCAAATGGTGGCAGTGCTAGAAGAGCGTAAGAAAAGCTAAATAACTGCTAGCCTTCGGAAGCACTTCACCAAGCAGTGTTAAACTAAATCATACTACAGTGTTGTTAGTGTGAACACTTAACCACAACTGCAGTCGAGTGTATCTCAGATAAAACTATGAACATATTGAATAAATAAAGACTCCGACTTGGTCCGACTCCACTGGAGACACTAGTTACCATAGCAACATGTAATCGCACAGCAGTGATATGTTGGATTATTTGCCGAAATATCTTAATGTGATGGAAAAATGTCTTGTCATGTAAAATGCTTTGTCATGTGTTATGGAGAGCAGACTATTTTCTGTGTGTGAAATGGCAAAAACATGTTGACTCCACTCTTCTAGTCAAAACTGCTCTTGTAGCCTGCAAAACATCCATGCAGCTGTTCCGGACCCACAGAAATTGTTATGGGAAGAG
>JAQQAE010018505.1:0-11178 GCA_029823295.1 Pseudamia nigra
AGATACCGAAGAAAAAAACTGCAAAAAATTTCACTCTGACAACGAAAATTAATCGGTTAATGAATAGTCACTTCCGGTCTCAGCAAAGCTAACAACTGTTAGGCAAGCTAATACAGGCTAACGGCTAATAGCGTTAGCCTGTAGTCACTTCCGGGTCTTGGACGGTGGAGAACTTGGGCAGCAGTTACTGTTTTGCACTAATTCTTCCATCTCAGCAGCGAAAACTTTTTACTTGTTCAGAGTCATCATGGGTATGTTGGTGTCCTCCCACATAAGTCTCCTTCTTGTCCAGTCTCTCAGTTTGTAAGAACGGCCTGCTCTAGGCAGATTTATGCACATACCATATTCCTCCCATTTCTTAAAGATGATTTTACGGTAACTGAACTCAGGGGTATATTTAGTGACAGGGAAAGTATTTTGTATCTACCACAGGGCTTATACTTTCCAATAACCTTATCATGGAGCTGCTTGTAATGTCGTTCCATCTTCATAGTGCAATTGAAGCCAAGAATACCGATTCACCAGTGACTAGACTATTGGGACACAAGTGTCAATACTACTGTCACTTAAGACACAGTCAGTGTACTCAGATGATCTCAGACTACCAGCACCATATGTCTGAGCATATGTCCATTTTGGTGAGTCATGTTGAAGGGTATGGATACTTATGCAATCACTTATTTTTCATCATATATTTTTTATTAATTGACATTACTTTGTAGAAATCTGTTTTCACTCTGACATTAAAGAGTTGTTTTTTGTAAATTCTTGTCAAAAAAAGCCACATTATATTGACAACGATTCAGTTTATACCACGATAAAAGGTCAAAGGGGTATGAATACATGTGCAAGCCACTGTACATAGATGGTTCATTTGTCTGATTGAAAGAAATAGTACATATGGGGATGCTTTGGCATCAGAGCAATAATGCAGATAACAACTACCTAAATAACACAGTGCATCTTAACACAGTGCATCTTAACACAATGCATCTTAAAAAAAACAAATTCTTGATGCCAAGTTCACCATCGCACAACCAGCTTCTAATACTGTATCTTTCTGACAGCATCCTACTCTTCCAGCTTTATGGAGAAGACAGCAAAAGTGGAATAGTAGTCAGGTGTGTCATGAAGCTCAGTGTGAGAGAAGGGGGGGAGGCTATCTTAAACACCACAGAAATGTGGGGAAGCTTTTATTCCAGCAAGTTACATTTTACTGTCAGGGTGGCACAACAAGGTAAAACCTTCAGCTCGGAGCAAAATCAGAGCAAAAGACCAGCCAGATGACTCAGCTCTGCTAACAGTGTGGCTGGCATATGAATATAATTTTAAAAACTTTCTACATTAAAACTCCTACATATTCAACAACTGTGCTCCTTACGTTTGACAGCTTTGACTTCATACATATTCCCTGTACAATTAAAAAAAGTTAACTGTGAAAAAGGGCAACACAAGGATTTATTTAAAAACTATCCTGATCCTTACACTTATATTTAACTCACACCACCCTTACATACACAGACATTGCTGTCTAATAATCCGTACGTACATATATAGCTACTGGTGAATGTACGTACCTTTTCCTGGCAAGCAGTGCACTTCTTTTTGGTTTATAAACATTCTGGCATATGATCACTGTAAGCCTCACTGTTGCTAAGCAAGTGGCTGTTTGTGATGTGAAATGGCTAATTGGGGTTGTGAGTGTCGGTGTTACTACACTGTCAACAGACAAAACAAAACTTAGTTAGGGTTTTCGTGTTTATTGAGGTGAACAGAACTTTCAGTCCTAACTCACTTTGTCTAAGCCTCCTACTCACCCCCCCCCCAGGTCCTTTGCACTAGTCCTCTACAATAGTAAAAAAATGGAAGAAACCTCTTCTAGGGATAAGCCACTGCTCTAAGCTACCTACACAATTTTTTACTGCTGAAAGACTCAGGTATCACCTTTAGTCACTACATTTCCATTGGTTTTAGTTGAGAGAAGCAGTGTGAAGCAAGAGGGAAATAGATGATAGAGGCCTTTTTGTCTGGGCATAGGCTGTGATGCCGAGCACAGGTCTCATTGATAATGCATCAGGAGAAGAAATCCATCAGGACCACATCCATTTAATGCATGAAGCAGACATTTATGCATGAAAGTGCATGTGGCCTCTAACTCAGGACCTTTGGCCAGGCTAAGTGGAGGCTGTCATCTTGGTGTCGAGTACCGTAACTCAGGTCTCAGGGACACTATGACTCCAGCAGACATACCTTCTGTTCACTTCCAGACAAAGGGATGTAACATTTATGAGTTGTCTTTTTGACAATGGCAGGTCCAGCATTGTTTGGTTATGAGGGCCTCCTCATCCCCATCACACACTCACGCACAGTCACACACTATCATCATCCGTCAACCCACTTGATAAAGCTTTCAGGTGAAAACATAAACCCAGTATGGGGAGTGATTATCAAATGTGCTACTGCAGAGGAAGGACTGGTATTTCTCTCTCTTTGTTGTGCATCTGACCTTTGGAAATATCACAGATTAAATCTTTAATTATGTATGAAGGATAGTAGTGGTGATGAGAAACGAAAGAGGGGTGTTGCCATGTGTAATGGGGCATTCTTGTGGTGAAAGAAAAAAATTTATTCTTTTTGTTCATATCAGCCATTACACCCCCACATACATTCATACTGCTAAGCATTGTATTGTCTGTCATCAAGATGTTTTTGATTACAGACAGATTTTTTTTCTCTTTCAGTGTGTAATCTTAAAATGTTATGATGAAAAATTTTCTTCTTAATCAGATTCTTTTGGAGCCATTTTTCTGGCATTCACATTCTAAAACCTTTAAAGTCTTCAGATCTCATGTTATTTACCCTGTTGTAAACATTCATGACACATTCGGCAATCAAATAATCTTGATGTGAAAAATGAAAACAGCAATACATGGAAAAAAAGTGGTTCCCATGAGAATTGTTTAACCAGTGTTTGATATGCAAATTCTGTCTTTCATCTGAAATGTCAGGAAGGGAGTGGCTAAAACATTTCAATTAAAGAGCACTAACATGCAAACAACCCATGAAATGAAAGACAGTTGTGGTCTCATAATGCAACACACCAAGGCCTGGCAGAATATTGGAGACAAAAATTGCAAATAGTATGCAAATTATGATGTTCCAGATGAAGTTGTTATTGTGAAGTTAAATCTTAAGATGTGTCTGTGGGATTAACACTGCTTGACTGCTATGATCAAATCATGCTTTGACACTTTGTAGACTACACTGTTTTTAAGTTAATAAAAATGATTTGTCTGCCTTTTTGTATGCATACTAGTTAAGGGGGGTTTATGAAATGTCCTCTTTGGTACGCTTAACCATCACTGCATGTGGGGAAAGCTCTTCAAGTTGGCCAGTGGCTAACGTTCTTCCATTTTTTTCTTGTCGCTGTCATTTGTCTCAGTAAACTTTCATGATTTGTGTTAGCTGGTTAATTATCTAACAACTGTAGGCACTGTTTAAACTGCAGTAGATATTTTAGTACTTGTGAGACGTGTTTTTTGAAACAGCACACACAATTATTTGCATTTGCTTAAAGCATTCAGCAGTCAAGTAGCATGCTGAGGCATGCTACTTGACGAGGAAAGACCCATAAAAGCAGTGATGGTTAGGTTCTGATTATGTACAGTTTAGAATAATATGTGAAGCTACCCTAAAGCGAGACACATTATTGTGAAATTGCTCTCTTCCAAATACAAAAAGGGTCTCTGTAAATTTTTCAACTGAACATGATTGTCCCAAGCTTCTACAATCAGAAGTTGAATTGATTTCCACAGTAATGATGCCGGTTTAAGAATGTAGTAGCTCACAAATTAAAATAAAACAGCTTATTTAATTATGTAACAACTAGATGTCCATGAATTTATGCAAAAGGCACCACAGGACCACATATAACACATTCAAAGTTCAGTACATTTTACAATAAATGTCACATATAGATTCATCAGCACACATAATTTATGAGGACTGCAAAGTGTTCACACTATATGACAGTATAGTATGTGACAATAAGGATGATTTTAACACCCCACACTGCAAGTGATCGAATTAGGTGACCATGCCATGAGGGGTCACAACACTGAAGTCACCTTAGATTGCTCTGTTTGTCTTGTTTATTAGCTTATCGGGGTGTCTGTTTCACTTGTTAAACATTTAGATTAACAGATACTAACAAGATCAGCAGATCAGCAAGATCTTGTCCATATGGAGAATGATTTAGGGGGATTGCATGGTCTCTTCCAGCTTTCAGAGAGTACAGATGCATTTCTATCTTGCTCCCGTCCCAGCTTTCCCTGCTTGCTGTGTCTCGTCTGTGTGTTTGCTTCATGCTCTGTCAGAGTTTCTTCCTAAACCCAAAAGCAACATGGAATTGATCAGCTGGACCTCAATGTGATGGATATTTATCTATTTGGAACCATGATAACAGGATTTCTGCTGATTGGCTTGGGGGTTTTCCTGGTGTATCAATTAAGAATATGGAGAGAGCTGTTCAAAGCCCAGCAAAGCTTTATCTCCAAATTGAGCAGTTGGGAAGGGCACTGGCAGCAAAACATGGATGATTTCTGAGTTAAATTGAAGAGTGGATTACAACACGGAAGTGCTGGGGTCTCTTCATGGGTGGTCTTTGAGGTCTCATACCAAAAATATAAATGGAATAACTGAGGAGATTCAATTCTTTTCTGCCTCTGAAAGTGTGACTGTCTTATCTTTTGTTTTTGTCTTTCTGCTCCTTTCGCTGGCCTTGAGAGGCTTAAGCGCCGATGCAACCCCCCCTTGGAGGACACGCTATTTAGAGAATGAAGCTCCGCTTTCACCCTTCCCCCGCTTATCACTACACACTCTGATTTGGAGGTTTAGTGGACTCTATGGACCTGTGTCGCCATGGTCAACCACCATGAGACTCTTACATCTGGACACATGAGGGGAGAGAGCGCTGACTACCTTATCGGGACTGATACCACATATGCATCCATGTTGTCATTATCTCATGTCACAACATGAACCAGCGTCTCTCTGGAACTTTGCTTTGTTAATGTGTGTAACTTGTCTGCTAATCGAGTTTTTTTTCTATGTGACCACAATTATGTTCCCTAAAGGAGCCTAATTCTGGGAACTGTGCCTTTTTCACTTGTCTTGCCCATCGTACAACCCCCCCCCCCCCTTCTCCCAACTACACAGAGCTGCGCTCTGCATGGGGCTGCAACTCCCTCCCCCTTAGTGGGAGAAAATGTAATTGCTCCTTGGGGGGACAAATAAAGTACTATTGATTGATTGATTGATTGATTGACAATGCAGAGTTTAGTCTTTCATTTGTCTTTTGAATTTACTATTGGCTGTGCTGCACATAATGAACCTGAGCTGACAAGTTATTTCAAGTTGTGCTGGCAACATTTTGTTACCAGATGCTTCTTGTCATAGTGTACTATCACAATGCTGTGATAGGCATGACCTCTGGTTTGGAGCAGATTTTTGATAAATAACCTATTTACTTGTCACTCTATTGAACAAATTTTTAGCGTATGCAAATGCTAGTGCACATTGTTATAGATTAAAAGAATTACTGGGAGTATGAGAAAAAAGACTACATTATGAAGCTTTAGATGACCTAGATTCCATGCATCCATCGAGTGGCTTAGTTGCTCCAGAGGCTTTTGAATGTAGTATTTCTGGATTCTCTGTGCAGTGTGTGAACGTTTGTGATTGTGCATATGTGAATGAATGTGTATCTGCGTGTCTCTTGTTAGCCCTTGTGCACATACATTCATAGGATTTTGTGTTCTTGCATGCATGCAGCTTTCATTTGCTTGTGTTGTTTGATACACATTCTTAGATCTCATCAAAACACAGTGACCTAGATATAATTAACCCCCTCTAACCAGCAGAAAATTGTATGTAAAAGTAGCACAGTGCATATCAGCCTGCTCTGCACGTCACTACAAGACTCATCAATGTTTAAGCCGAGTCCCCAATAAAGTGTGTGTATGTGTGTGTGTGTGTGTGTGTGGGGGGGGGGTGTCATGGACTCCCTGCAGCATGTCAAGCTGGCAGCACACAAAACATGCACTAAGATAAATGTAGTAGACAGGTGATGGGATGAATAAGCTGTCTTAAGGCAGTTTCCTGGCTGACAGGTACTTCACATGAAACACATAAGGAACTTCTGTTAAAATGAGAACTACTTACTGAGTAGCAGAGAAACAATTAATGCCCTGAACCATGACTTTTGCTTCTGTGACAGCAAGCCATGGGGATGCTTTAGAGGGATTTTGTTTCCATTTATTCTTACTTTGATTGCCACTAGTCAGACACTGTAAGGTGTAAATTTCCATTCGTTAACACTTCACTTTAGAGCTGAGTGAGCAGACACTGCATGAACAGTGCATACTGCTTATGAGAGTCCTTAATAATGTGTAAGATCCCGATTCCACTTAATCTGATAATCTGATTTAATCCTACTCCGCATTTGTTTATGCATATCAGGATAGTGCAGTGCTTTCATTTCTTTATAATGGCTGAGTGATTTATGAATGTTGCAGTAAGTATAGGATAATAAGCCAACATTAGCCCATGTGAATTCTGTGTGATCACATCAGTGAACCATTGTGTTAATTTTTTTTTTTTTACATGAGGCTGATTTTCTCTGAAGATTTTGTAGAGGATCAAGGTCCTCTTTATAACTCAGGCATGTATCTGATTGCATAAATTTGGTCACCTGTTGCTGCCTTCTTCTTCTCCTTTCGCTGCTCCCCTCAGGAGTCGCCACAGCGAAACACCAATGATTCACATGTTTGATCTGGCATAGTTTTACGTCGGATGCCCTTCCTGACACAACCCTCACAACGAGGGACAATAAATTTTTTTTGCCATCACTAGCGTACCATCACTAATGCGTCAGTAAGCTAACGGCTAGTATTAGCTTCCCATGAGTCCCCTGGCACGAACGCTTCGTAAGCCCCACTGCATGCTGCCTTGCTCACAGTATATCATGGAGTGGTTGCTTAGTCACAAAGGGAGCATTAATTTAAGGACGTCAAATGAGGATTGATATGATTACAGACAGGGCAGTAATTCTACACTGAAAAGGAAATTATCACCCTCACACAAGGATTAGTTGCACCTTTGAAGGTTAGATTTGATGATTTTCAAATAGTTTCAGATAATTCAGAGTGTTTTCTCATTTTTTATCTTTAGGTTATAACTCCCTATTTAAGCTGTGACTGACTTTTATATTTTATATAGGTTTAAATGTTATAACTTCACCCTAAACACAAAGTTTAATACATGCACTTTTCTCTTTGTCTTACAAGAAAGCCATATTCTGTAGCATTTTTGTCTTTGCTTTTTTTCCTGCACAATGCAGCAATGCTGATACTGTACGTGGTTTCATCACCCTCCCTCTGGGAGGTGTGAACCAAAGGAAGGGAAGGATAGAGACAGGAAAAAGAGGAGGCGGAAAACACAACACAGTAAACTCCAATAGCTACTGCCCTCACCCTGGCATTCTAGACATTCTAAAGATTAGGGAACCCCACTTTTAGAGAGGAAATGTAGTATTGGTAATCCAGTACACCCAGTTTTCTGAACACTATGCATAATAAGTTAATGCTGTGAAGTGGTTGTCAGAGCTTCTTGGTGGTTGTAGGAGAATCTCCACATAAAATCCTTAAACCTGCTGATTTTGTTTGATGCAACAATGCAGATCCACACATATTTTTGAATTCAAACTAGTAAACTGTACCTGTAGGGGTATTTTATGATGCATCTACAATAAACATCAAAACCCTGTGTCTGTTGGACTACAGTACATGATGCATCTCAGGCTAAAGAATTAAAGTGAATATGTAAATAATCAAATATTTTTCTTAGTCCTCATCAGAATGGCAGTGCTGTTGAGAATCCTACTGGCATACAGTCCTACCCTGGGGCTCGGGGATGACATATGCTACGTACACGTTAAAGCCTCTAAACCCTCGCCTCCGCAGACCTGATCTGACTGCACAATCATCCCCCTCATTCTCTGCTCCACACCACTGGCCATGAGGCCTTCTTTCTCCCAGGATGTTGGCTTCTTACTTCCAGATCAGCAGAGCTCTGCAGTGTCTGCGAAGGTTGACCACGAGTAAATTTGTCAGCTTGCCTGAGTGTACATTGGATCACTTGGGAGTTGAACCTCTAGCCCACAATTGGTTCACTGTGAATGAGTTTAGACTCGAGGCAGATTTTTAAAATAAATGTAATGTAAGTGAATTTTAATAGCAGTATACTATATATTGTACTATATATACAGTGCTGTGATAAAGTGCTGTGGCATGACCTTAAAAAGGCGGTTCATGCCTGAAAACCCTCCAATGGGACTCAGTTACAACAATTCTGCAAAGATGACTGGGCCAAAATTCCTTCATAGTGCTGTAAAAGACTCGTTGCCAGTTATTGCAAACACTTGATTGCAGTTGTTTCTGCTAAAGGTGGCCCAACCACTTATTAGGTTTAGGGGGCAAGCTCTTTTTCACACAGGGCCATGTGAGCTTGGATTTTTTCCCCTTAAATATTTAACATTTAAGTGTGACAAATGTACAAAAGAGTAAGAAATCAGGAAGGGGGCAAACATTATTTCACAGCACTGGATGAATACATTTGGACAAAAAACTTTAGGCACCCCTGACAATTTCTATTATTATTTTCATTTATAAATCAGTAGGTGTTTGGATCAGCAATTTCATTTTGATCTATCAAATAACTGATGGACACAGCAATATTTCAGCAGTGAAGTGAGGTTTGTTGGATGAACAGAAAATGTGAAAATGCATCAAAACAAAATTCGACAAGTGCATAAATTTGGGCACCCTTGTCATTTTGTTGATTTGAAAACCTGCAACTATTTAACACTGATTCAGTGAAACACAAAATTGATTTGGTGAGCTTACTAAACCTTGAACTTAATAGACAGGTGCATCCAATCATGAGAAAAGGTATTTAAGGCATCCAACTTCACGTTGTTCTTCTCTTCGACTCTCCTTTGAAGAGTGGCAACATGGGAGGATTGATCTGAAAACAAAGATTTTTCAACATTATGGTTTAGGGGAAGGCTACAAAAAGCTATCACAGAGATTTCAGCTGTCAGTGTCCACTGTGAAGAACATAGTGAGGAAATGTAAGACCACAGTTCTTGTTAAGGCCAGAAGTGGCAGGTCAAGAAAAATATTAGAGGCAAAGGTGAAAAATGGTGAGAACAATCAAAGACGACCCACAGACCACCTCCAAAGACCTACAACATCTACAACATCATCTTGCTGCAGAAAGTGTCACTGTGCATTATTCAACAATTCAGTGCACTTTGCACAAAGAAAAGCTGTATGGGAGAGTGATGTGAAAGAAGCCTTTTCTTCACACACGCCAAAAACAAGAGGTGCTTAAAGTCTGCAAAAGCACATTTAGACAAGCCAGCTTCCTTGTGGAACAGGGTGCTGTGGACTGATGAAGCGAAAATTAATTTATTTGGTCATAACAAGGGGTTATATGCATGGTGGCAAAAGAACACCAGCATTCCAAGAAAATCACTTGATATCCACAGTTAAACTTGGTAGAGGTTGCATCATGTTGTGGGGCTGTGTGGCCAGCGCTGGTACCGGGAATCTTGTTAAAGTCGAAGGTCGCATGGCTTCCACTCAATATCAGTAGATTCTTGAGAATAATGTTCAAGAATCAGTCACAAATTGAAGTTACACTTGTGCTGGATATTTCACCAAGACAATGACCCAAAACAGCTCAAAGTCTATTCAGGCATTCATGAAGAGGAACAAGTACACATGTTCTAGAATGTTCATCCCAGTCCCACACCTGAATATCATTGAAAATCTGTGGAATGATTTGAAGTTGGCTGTCCATACTCGACTACACATCACACCTAACTGAACTGGAGATGTTTTATAAGATGGAATGGTCCAAAATACATTCATCCAGAACCCAGACACCGATTAGAGAATATAGGAAGCACCGAGAGGCTGTTATTTTTGCCAAAGGAGGCTCTACTAAATATTCATGCGATTTTTCTGTTGGGGTGCCCAAACTTATGCACTTGTCTAATGTTGTTTCGATGCATATTGCACATTTTCTGTTCATCCAATAAGCCTCATTTCACTGCTGAAATATTACTGTGTTGATCAGTTATTTGATAGATCAAAATGAAATTGCTGATCCAAACACCTTTTGATTTATAAATGAAAATAATAGAACTTGTCAGGGGTGCCCAAACTTTGTCATACGACTGTATACTATACCAGTTTATGCAGAGTTGATCTAAATGTAGTGTTTTGCACATTGCTCTCAACCTTCCGTACACCCGCTGCCACATATGTACAAAACACTTATTTGTATAATGTTCACATATGTATGTAAAGTGCACAGGTACAAACGTATAACACAATTTCAAGGGGTTAACTGACGACCTAGAGCTAAGGAAGCCTGTGCAGGGCAGCGCATTTTCAATTAGCCCTTGGCAATTCTTCCCCCTCACCTATCATCATTGCATCACATTTCAGTATTGCACAGAGGTGTGCACCCAACGCACTGCTGACACATCAAAGGGTTGCGGCAAATCCACACTACTTCTCAGAGCCTCACAGCTATGTCACAGCCATTGTTAGGGCAGACCAGACAGGCACAGGAAGAGGCCAGGCATGACTAAAGACCTTAGCAGACATATTAAAAAATGGATTCTCTATTTCCCACTTGGATGAGTTAAAGGTTTGAAGCTGGCCTGTGGGTAGAGCTTGATGGTTTACTGGTCCATCATGGCCCCAGTAACCCTCTGGGTTAAAGAGAAACATGATCTGGATCTGGAAGTTGATGCATGACATAGCAGAAGTGATGAATGAATTTTAAGTGAAGGACTTTTTTTGGATCTCTATTTGTTGCTTCAACATATCTCTGTAAAAACCTAAGTATGTCCACTGTCTGCAACGTTTGTACAAATATACCAAAACATCCTAGGTTTACAGTAGATATCAAAAAGTACCGTATTTTCCTGATTAAAAGTTGCAGTTTTTTGCATAGTCTGGTGAGCGGAGCGACAAATACATCGGAGCGACTTATATTTTGAATAAATTTGACTATAGGGTGCTTGTCACACTGACAGCCGCT
>JAQQAE010018506.1:0-11178 GCA_029823295.1 Pseudamia nigra
GGGATTGGCTCCAGCAAACCCCCCCACCCGCCGACCCTTGCGAGGATTAAGGGGTAGAAAATAAATGGAGGGATGGGTTTATTACAGTCAAGTGGCGGGCTGTTTTCATGTAAGTTTTGAAACTTAACCAATAAATGATAGATTTTCTTCCCTGCGCCTGCAGATGACAGCCTGGTGTCATCTTGACATTTCCAATCTGTGTGGTATTTCCTAACAACATGGGCCAATCTTCCTTTAATAGCCCTCACACCTAATTAGACCACCTCTAATGTTCCACTCGGCAGAGTGTCAAATCCAATGTCCAATTACACACCAGATCAAGGCCAAAGGTCCGCCTCCACTACCTCTCTAGCTGATTATAGAAGAAGTGCCATGGTATACATCACACAAAAAGAACCAGGTCTGTCAGAAGAAGGAAAGAGACACACGTATGCACAAGCATTCACATGTACACATAAAGGGATCAATACCAGGCAAAGAGGCTGCAGGACTGAGGGTGGCTCTCTCAAACCCTGCCTGTCTATTTGAGACAGAGTCTCTCTGTTACACCAGGCAGACACACAGAGGCCTCTCAGTGCTGCAGTCAGACCACGATGAAGAATGGCAGGTCTGAACATTACCAGAATGTTAAAATCAATCAAGTCTAAGTATTTGTGCCTATGTGTGTTATGGTGAAGAAAAAAGAGACACTAGATAGCTCATTGATGGGACCTGTGCTTGTAGTGGTGGCATGGTTTTTTTTAAATATTTAAAAACAAAAAAATACTAAAATTATATTTGATTTGTCCTTGTAAGATTAAATCAAAGAATTCCTTGAATAATAAGTCACTGAATGAAACCTATCTTTGTTATTCACACTTTTTTAGAACGTACAGCATGTCTGTGGTTACGTCAAATGCAACAGACCATCATCCAGATGGCTCCTCTTTAATGATGGGATTGACACCACATTGCTAAACACAATGCGTGGGTTTCACCTGGATACACAGAGACAGGATAAACAGTTGCGTGGTTATGTGCACCAGAGCTGAAGCCCCCCATGGAGGTGTCAGCAGGGGATGCTAATGATTTGACATGCATGCAACAAAAGTTGAGCAACACTTTGCAGTGAAAAATATAACTTCTCCAAACTGGGGTGAGTGTATACTGTAAATCAATCTGAAAAACATCTCTGTTACAGTGAAATGCACAAATGGCAGAAATTAATTACATTGATGGGATGGAAAAGTGTTAATTCTGTGACACTGTAACCTGGGTTCTCTGAAAACAAATTTTCCTTGCTGCTCCTTTCTGAAAGTGTGCTCCTGTAGACCTGACATAGAGGAGAGATGGAGGGCAGTGCACAGTTGGGGTGGGTTGAGGCAGCAGGTTAGGAGGGTGGGGTGGGGGAGGCAGACATGCACATACGCGTGTGTGTGAGCATGTGTGAATGTGTGTGTGCGTGCAAGGAGACCACAGCGGTAATTGCTAGGGAAGAGCCATGTGCACGAAGGACGTTGAAGCTTATTAAAGGAGGAGACAGAGTGATTATTCACTATGGTCCTCTTGAGAGACTGACGCTGAAGTCATTGCTTTTAATTAACTCCGAAACGGTTTTGTGGATTAATAACAATATTAAGAAGGGAACGAGGAGGAGAAGCGCAAACACATTCTGGATCTGGTTCAGGCTTTTTAATTACAATTAGATAGACTCAGTGGCACAATAGCACAATAACTATGTCTTCTCTGTCCTCTTTCAATTCTCACCTTTTTTGCATCAAATAAATTTGTCTTAATTGTCAAGTGTGTGTCTCGGGATGTATCCAAGACAAGTTATAGAAAAACGCTAATCTGTTGTTGAGCAACACTGGCAAATAAGTACAGGAAAATATATAGAAGCCAGAGAGGAACTTGGAAAGTGAATAAAGTGTGCAGTGCAGAAAATAGATCCCTTATTTGTTTGTTTACCTTTTTGGTCGATCTTGAAAAGTGTCAAAATTCTGGGGACAAGGCTGAAAACTCTGTGTTGCATTCACAAGAGGAGTACAGGGAGAAGAAATAAACCCATAGATGTTGTTGGGGTGGGAGGAGCACATGCCGTGTGAAACAGCACTGCAGGACCTGGAAACCAGCCGCTTCACTAAAGCCAAAAGATGATAAAATACTGGTATTGTCTGCAATTCCCTGGTCTCCATGTTCCAACTCACACTGTAGCTTTTTGCAGCCTTAATGAGCTGAGTAAAGCACCAATGTGACTATAGGAGCATCAGTTTGACTCTCAGCACTTCATCAATGATGTAGCATAAGTTGGCCCTCCATTTATAACCATTCACGGTCATTTACACAGTCTGAGGCTCTGGGGCCTCTTACATCCGCCAACAACAAAACCCTAATAAACGCCCCAGCAAAGGAGACTCCATGTTGATGCATAAGCTTTGTATAGGACAGAGAAAGATGGAGAAAGAGTAGCAGTTACCACTTTATAAACATTACACGGGTCTCTGGAGATGCACGTTGTGTGTGTCTAACTTAAGTACCCCCACACCCTCCTCTTGGGAGCACAATGAAGCGGGAACAGAAGGTGTTTTATAGGAACATATGTTCTTCTTCCCCTATTATATGTCAATGCTTTTACACCCACCCATAAACATTACTGTTGAGTGAGACATTATATATAGAAAAGCTTTGCTGTAACTCTTTTTGCATGCTGGGTGTGAACTTGGCAAGATAAAGGAATTAACCTCTCGCTACCTTGGCAGGGCCACAGGTTCACGCCACAGAGCAGATGCCAACTGTTATTTTACATCTAATACATATATTATGGTCTTCACACAAGTAATGTGACACACCAAGCGATTTCTGCTTTAATCTGAGGCTGTATTTATTAACTGGCATGATTGTCATGAAAAGCAATGAAAAGAATAAAGAGCTGCATAATATTGAACATTTTAGAGGCAGCCAGGGTGTAATGTATGACAGATCAGAGTTTTTGTCTTTTTGATACAGTTATTATTTGTTTTACTTACGTGTAATATTTTATGCTCTGGCTGTGGCAAAGGGTAATCATTTTGAAGCAAAAACTAAACTATTGCAGATCAGTGTGCAAAGTTTAACCTACAGTAGAAAATTTAAATGTTTCTCTGTACAAATTCACAGTAAACCAACTGAAATAGCAAGGAAGAAAGTAAATTAGTGTTAATGAGATAAGTAGGTTTTCCATTAAAGAACATAAACGTCTGTCATTAGCATTTCTTTTTATATACTGTATACATTATGTGAAAGTTGCTCTGAGGAGTTCAGTGCACTTAAGGAATACAGACCCAGTAGATGTAGTGTAACAAACTTTACACATATACACTTTAAGTGCAGCATATTAGTCATTTTACTCTGGCAGCTTCATTCTTTCGTACGCTTTTTCAGATTAAATGCAGCCATTTCATACATGAAATGATGCTGAGGAGAAAACCTACACTTTAGAAAGGTTCAGTCTGAAAAAAGTCCAACAGCCTCTGCGCGCAGCATCCTTCGTTTCGCAAAACGCAATTCAGAGCCACTTTGAAGATAATAGATCTGACGGCTGATCGGAAAGCTGAATACTACACTGGCACACATTACCAACGTGAGAAGACCCTGCGGGGCGCAAAATACAATTAGAGCCCCATTAAAATGATGCATCAAAGAAGCCGAGAATAGATCATGTAGTCATCCTAATGCGTTTAAAATGACTGCAAAGGGGGATTCAGCGGCGGACACGTTGCTGTGAGATACCAGGTATGGTCCAAATGTTCTGGGGAAAAAAATCTATTTCTGCCTCCAGTGTTCACAGAAGAGCGCACACAAGCCGACGGAGCGAGGGCTGAAAGTTCTGTGAGCGATTTGAAGTAACACAGGCGAGATTCTGGTCGTATACAGTGTCCCCAATATACTGTACTCTATGTCATCATCATAATAATAATAATAATAATAATAGTAATAATAACAGAAAGTACCGTTACGCTAGAAAAGCATTTTTTATCTTGTCATATCATATATTATTTCATGATCAACACTTAATATAATTAATATAAATGCCAGCTGATTCATTTTCATTCTTACAGCTTTAATATTTTCGCCTGTTTTAATTTCTTTTTTCTCTCGTACTCCACTTTATCCATACTGTGCTCTAATAATTGCCAAACCGGTGCAATCCGACATTAAATTCCTTTAAATGTGGATCCGAAAACGCCCTTTTTTTTACTCTAAATGCAAAAAGAAGCGGCGACTCCCTTTCAGCCCCGACCGTTACATCCATAACATCTCGGGACGCTGCTGTGTCAGGATGCATCTTGAAAGAGGGGACGCGCGTCGCAACCAGTCAACACATCTTTGTCTCCAGGCGCGCTGCGTGCCACAGCTGTGCGCTTCAGGCTTTGGTGGCACCGGCAGATGCGGACGCTTTTGTTGCAGTGTCACTTTTATTCAGTAGCTATTTAAAATTCGGCTTGCTGCAACGGATTATTAGGCGAGAAAAGGGGAGAGAGGTAAGATGGAGGCAAAGGAGGAGGGTATGGATGAAAAGAATCAGGAGGGGCAAAAGTCAACTCAGAAAAAGTTCTGCTCTACTAACCTGGCCGTTTTTGCAGAGGTCTGCCCACATGCTGGTGCCGTCTCCTCCTCTCATCAGCACATGGTAGATGAAGAAGTATGTGCCTGGTATGCTGCAGATGAACTTGCCCGAAATGCCATCATAGTTGTTGCCAAGGTTGGTGACCACGTCGTCAAACTTGAGGATCTCATAACCTTCATGAGGATTCTTAAGCCCTGCATAGAAGGCCACCCGAGGCACTGTGTTGTAGGTGGCTGTGCTGATAGCTCCGTTTCCCCCCAGACCCAAAATCCCAGTCCTTCCCTGATCTCCTCTGTCGCCAGGAGGCCCTGCTGGTCCTGGTGGCCCTGGTTCACCTGGTGGTCCAGGTGGCCCAGGCTTGCCTGGCCTGCCAGGCTTCCCCTGTGGGCCCTGCAATAAGGTGGATGGTGGAAGCACATTGCTGTGGTCGCTCAAAGCTTCTGCTTCAGCCTGTAGACCGGTGGAGCTGGTGCTGCTGGCTGGAGTGCCCTTGTTCAGGTAGGGGTCGCACACCATGCGGCAGGTGCCCAGCATCTCATAGTGGCTGGCATCTGTGCCCACAGAGCTGACAAGCACCGGGATGAGTACCACCAGCACCAGGACCAGCATAACCCCTACGGCAGCCGCCACCAGGGTCTTCCTCCCGATGCTGAGTCGGGGAAGGGGCTGCGCTGCCAGCGTGGGTCTCCCGGGGGCGGAAATGGTGACTGCTTGGTGTGGGGAGCCTGTCACCGAGGAAAGGGACCCAGAGATCCCAAGAAGAGTTGCAAGAGGAGTGGCGAGTGTGTGAGGGTGAGACAGAGACCCACATACACTTGATACACCTCACTGCTCAGTTCAGTCACACTAAAGTAGCTAGCCAGTCATTCACGCATACAAAAAGACCCAAGTACACAGAGGGAGACATTCAGAGCGTACTTACAAACACAATCTGACTTGTAAGAAGAAGCAAGAAGGAGAGGATGCAGAGCCCAGAGGAATGAGGTGAGAGACAGAGGGAGTGAGATGCACAGAGTGAGAGAGAAAGAGGGAGAGGAACTGGTGAGAGTGGGTGAGTGTGAGAGATGCAGAGCCGCCACTGGATCTGTGTCTGCATGTGTGTGTGTGTATGTATGTGTGGTAGGTTTGTGGTGCCTGATTCTCAGGCTTGGCTTTTTATACGGCAGTAGCAGAGAAGTCCCCCCTCCCCTCTGCTCCCCCAACTAGTGAGAGGTTGGTGTGGTTACATCCCCTTCTCTCTCTCCAACTCACTCAGAGGAAGGGCTCCCATCACATTGCATTTCTGTCTACCACTCCACTAGAAAAACCAACACAAAACCCTGACGATCTTTCATCCCCTCCATCTCTCTTTTCTTTTCTCCTTCTCTCCATCTTTTCCCCACTTTTGATGTCATTTCTCAGGCTCTTTTTTTCTCTTATCAGCCACCAGCCTCTAAAAATAAAGATGGAGCTGTGGAAAGACAATCTCTCTTTTTTCTTTTTCCTGGAGGTGGGTTCTAAAGTTGCACGCATACAGTATATGTGCAAAACACAAGACAACACTTAAATCTATCATGCCAGGAAACGCGAGCATCGTTACATGTTAAAAAGGTGCTAATTGCAAAAGCAAGATGCCAAGAAAGAACTCATAAACCAGTCTGATGAAATGTATAACACAAATATGTTGTCAGCACAATATATAGTTTCTAAGGTCAAACGCATCTAGTTGACCCTTCCAATCGGAGCAACACTGAAGGTCTTTTCCTGCATTTTTATTCCTCCTCACCTTTCCTCTGTCAATAACCCCATTTCGCCACCTGAATGCGCTGACACCATTTCTTTTTGGTGCCTTTTTTAGGTATTGATTTCATGGTTTTTTATCAAATTAAGGGTCCTGCTTGGGAGAAAAGAAATCTATATGCAGTCGTGATGTCATTTGTTTGACATTTTCATCCCATAGAGTGATGAATGGCAAAGTAAGAAAACAAATGGCAAAGTTTGCAAATGGCACATATACAGTAGACATCACAAGGAATGAGACTCATGAGAGGAGGGTCTGTGGATTTTCACTTCAGAACAAAATATGGACAAATACAAGCAGATGGATGATGAGAATACCACACTTTTTCAAACTGACAATGGAAATTACAAAGGTTTTCTTGTCAGCCTCATATAAGGGCATATAGGGCACATTATTAGTTGAGTTACCTGGAAATTTTGCACCTGGAACACTATTTTATGTGAACTGGTAAATTGTTGATGCATCAATTTGTACCTTTACTGCACACTCTTATGAATGGAACAAAAGTGAATAGAAATATAAAAAATAGCATAATAAACAAAAAATGTGTGGAAGTGCATTGCATTTGTTGAACAAAAACAAAGAAAATGAGACCAACTATCTTGTAACGACAAGATCTGGATCTCATAATTATGTGATATGTTTGTAGTGATTTCATTGCCTCCCGGTTTCGCACCCAGCCACAGACAAATGTTGCTTATTTTGTGGTCTTATTTTTTCTTTATTTTGAAAGTATGGACTTATGCAAAGTACGGTGTACCTCTGTTATGTGCATGTGCATTAACCCAGGGTATGCCATTCTGATAGCTACGCTAAAATGTCAGAACACCGACTTGGATGCATTTTAAGTGCAAGAATGTATATTCTTGAAACATCCCATACTGTTCAATCTGCTCCTGTATGTAGAGAGCGACTTCTAATAGATCAGAGTGGTCCTCCACCTGAACAAGCCCAACGACAGAGGCATATTCCTAGTTTTATTTATTAATTTTAATGCCATCCTCGCAAAGAAACATTAATATATTCTAATGTTACAGTCCGAGAAAGTAATAAAAGCAGGTTATGTCTGATACTGTAGTACTTTATTCCCTGTCTGTTGAACAGGAGGGAATATTGAAAAATATTGGAAGCCTAATGTATCTCATTACGAGATCTTTCCTCATAATTAGATACAGCAACTTATAATTACAAAAAAAATCATAACTACAAGAAAGGATCGCGTAATTATGAGATAAGAGTATATTTTTCTTCAGTTAATGCAATGTGCCAGTATAAAAACAACTAGGACCAAACATTGACTTGATATCTACTTTTAACTGCAAATTAATCTGCATATGATGACAGTTTTATGTACAGTATTTTACTCTTTAAATGCAAAAGATAAAATTCATGTTTATGTATGAAACATAAGTTTCATACATAAACAACTGTCAAAATAGGGTATGGTAGCTTCACACCACACAATATTTTTATTAGATATATTTGTTCTGATTTCATTCATTTGTAAATTTAATTATCTGTAGGGATTTAATTTTTACAGGTGAAGTTTATCACTGCTCTCTGTTGAAAATATATTTTAGGTGTAACCTTTGCAGTGCGTCAACATTTGAATACTCCATTGTGAAGAAGCCTCATACTTTTTTCTTCTTCTGATATTAACAGATTTTTGAGTAAATGCCACCATGGACGACATTTTGATTCTGTCAGTTGTTTTGATTCTGATCAGCTTCCCCTCCCTATTTACACATGCACTAATTAGTGAATTCAGCTGCTGTAGTCACTGGTTGAAAAAAAAGAAGTCTGCAGACTTTTTGTCACCTATCCCTGCCTTAGATAGAACTGTTTGTGCCTGAGCTGGATTGAGCTCGTGACGGATTGAGATGGATCAATTGGCAGCATGCCTGACTATTTTTCACCTCTACTTGACACATCACCAGTTATTTAGCTGGATTTCTGTCTCTTCATCATAATTAAACTTCAGTTGCAAACTTATGGCATCACCAGTTGTTTGTCTAATTTATCACTGAGCAGATTCTGTGAGACATACCCAAATAAGTGGCACACCAGGTGTGCTTGCGACGCAAATTTGCCTGTTTTGTTTTATTCCTCATAGCAGAGATGGAGTTTGCCTATATGAGGAAGCACACAAGTCCTAAATTGGTTTTGGGGTTTGTTTAGGGGGGCATTGTTTATTCTTCACACCTGATGGCCGTAACTGCCAGTCAGATCACTGTGCCCCAAATCTCTAAATCTCTGAACCACAGAGATCAATGCACAATGGAGAGGACAAACAGAGAGCGATAACGATGAAAGAGAGATGAGAAAGATGGGGAGACAAGCGATAGAGAGGCAGAGGGGGGCAAAAGGTACAATACAGAGAGGGAGTTAACTGCTATGACAGCTGAGGTGTATATCAGTGGAGCTGGTTTGTTTTGCTTTATTTGTTGGAGCATATAGTGAGAGAATTCACAAGTGCTAAAAGTCACAGTAAAATTCTATTAGAAATGTTTGAACTGTATGGATGCCTGCAGCAGAAACTGATTTTAAAATTCACCTGAGTTTCACCTTTTGGAGCATCTCACATGTCACATAAAAGCTGTTTTGCTGATGCAGGGGTAAAGTTCATGTCCATAACAAAGAGTAAATATATGATTCACAGGTGTGACAAAACATATTTGGCATTGCTGCACTCTGTATTGTTAGTCTGCCCCTGCAAGAGCAAAGCCTTCCAAACAGCTGTGGGATAATCTGTAGCCTGTTAAATGTTTAGTGTGTGAGATCCAGGGGATTTATCAGCATAAATTAAATAATCCATAATTACACACTAATGAAATGTGTTTTCATTAGTGTGTAATTGCCTGAAAATGAGAATGCATCTTTGTTCTTAGAATTAGCTTAAATCTTATTTCTTATACCCAGAGAGGAAGTGGGTCTCAATGTTCAGCCATTGCATGGGCACTGGTGGCAAAAAGTTTTCTGACATTATGAGGACCGTATCACATATCTAGCAAAGATATGGGACACATGTATTAGTGCTTTATCCACAGCCACACATGCAGAATATTGCTTCACATGTTTCCACCTCCTGCACCTTCCCAATTGTACCAATGGCCACTCAAACTGAGCAGAGTGATGACAGATTTTAAAAAACCTTTCTGACTCCAGAGTGTTTAGATGATTGAAAACACTCTTCCCTTCTATAAAAACTGATAAAATAAAGCGTCCTTTCCAACCTTTGTTGCAGTTGTAAGTGTCCTGTCAGCAGTTTTATAGACATCTCCTTTATCATTGAGGTCTACAGGGAAAATGCTTTGCTGGCTGCAGCTGCAGTACCGCAAGTGCCCACTGGGAGAATTGTCACCAAGTCTGAGCATCAGTGTGGTATCTAGTTCTAAAATAACATATGACTTGTACTGATTAAAAGAAATCACTGCTGACTGTTATTATTTTAGTGGCCAGTGTGCGGACATACAACATTTGTTTCACCTTTATTTCTGCATGTCTTCTCAAAGCTTACAAAGAAAGAAAACAGAGTACTCAAACTGCACAATCATTGAGAGGCTAACAGGATAACAACAAAGCCACACAACAGGAAGTCACTGCTTTTATTCAGTGGCCTCATAGACCACTGCTAAAAAGGCTGCCTCCACTTTTGCCTCCTTTTTAACATGTACATGTTCATAACCGCCTCCACCATGTTTGTTGTTGTGTAATGAGAGTTGCTGAATACTTTTCACTGCTGCTGCTCTCTAGTGGATGTATTGTTTAACATTCATGGCAACCATAAAGTCTATGACGCCATCTTCAAGAATATACAGAAGGATGTGGTCAGTGGAGTTTGGAATGCACATCTTTATGTGCATAAATGGTGCATTAATGGACTGGAGATTACAACCCCAATTCCAAAAACACTGGGATGTAAATAAAATGTCAATAGAAACAAAATACATTGATTTGCAAATCTGATCAACAAATACTGTATACCCAGTAGAACATAAACAACATATCAGATGTTGAAACTAAAACGTTTTACATTTTATGGAAAATATTAGCTCATTTTGAATTTGATGACAGAGAACACATCTCAAAAAGCAGGGGCAAAAGGTTGGAAAAGTAATTGGCACAAATCAAAAACAACAGGAGGATCATTTGACAACTAATTAGGCAGGTCCCTAACATGACTGGGTATAAAAGGAGCATTTTAGAGAGACGGAGCCTCTCAGATGTAAAAATGGGCAGAGGTTCACAATCTGCAATGACCAGAATCTAAAAATTGAGGAACAATTTCAGAAAAAATGTTCCTCAATATAAATTTTCAAAGATCCCACCATCTACTGTACAGTGTATAATATCATCAAAAGATTCAGAGAATCGGAATCAGGAAGAAGGACAAAGAGCAAAACTGGATGCTTATGATCTTCAGGGCTGCAGGCAGCACATTTAAAATGGTCTGAGACATTCATATGACCACAGAACAGTTTTCCATATTGCCTCATACCATTTTAAATGAGCTTTGGCCCAAAGGCACTGTCTCTGGATAGTGTTCACAGATGGCTCCTTCTTTGCATAATACAGCAGCACAGTGACACAGTGATTTCTGGAAGTGTTCTTGAGCCCATGAGTGATTTCCAGATCATGCCTGTTTTTAATGCAGTTCCACTTGAATATGACAAGCATCCGGTTTTGACCTTGAACCTTCCTCCTGATTGTCTGAATCTTTTGAAGATATGATGCACTCAGTGACGTGCGGTGAAGTTAATGGCTGGTGAGGCACTGACGTCATCAGTCAGATTTACAAACATATGAACCCTAC